>NADL03000110.1:0-288816 GCA_002205965.3 Kappaphycus alvarezii
TAACAGGGACTCCGAATGCGCAGATGGGTTGGGAACCTGGTAGAGGAGCGGATGCTCGACGAGGGCGACGATCCAACTTCCCTGCAGTAGCGGGCAAGATCGTTTCGGAGGATGTGATGACGACGAGTCATTCCGTCTTCGTATTTGCAGGTAAACGCTTGTTGACCATTTGGATCTAAGACGGGTGCGATGTCGGCCGAGCGGCGGGAGCAGACCGGACAGCGAGTAGATCCAGGGAATAGCGCGCCGAGAGAGAAGTAGAGCCAGAGCGACTTTCCACGTAGAAGAGGACATGTACGTACCGCGGTGGGGTTGAGGAAGCGAAGAGAAAACAGATGAGGCGGAGGATGCTCCGCGACTTCGTTACCCGTTTTCCAGTTAGTCTCAAAATAATGCAGGCGCGACAGGTTTCTACCCGCCGCCCGCATCCGTAGTCAATTTATGAATACCCTCCGCAAGCTTCTGTGCGACATTGTACAACCAATAAAGATTTACGACCACATCTTACCACATTGGGTAAACATTGTCAAAAGATATTTCAGTCTCCTCTGTCCATTGTGGGTAAGTATTTTCAGTACGCCACTATGTGCTAAAAATGTCTCACAAAATACTTGCGAAACAAAATGAGCACAAGTTCATCCGTAAGGTAATCCTAATGAAGTCAGATGTACTGCGACAGTGGAAACATAGCTGATCCTCTCTCGACAATTCTGAAACAATGCAATCTGTAGGTTTTCAACATCGCATATCGCTTACAACTTCTGCTCTGCATCTTGTGTTCTTCAATAAACCAATCTGTCTGTCATTGGGTGACTCCGGATTACCAAAATTTCATTTTGCGTGTCTACAAAAGGGCGTTTTGGCGCCAAAATCGGCTATTTTGCGCGCACGCAAATAGGATTCCTCCTGTCGTGAGACCACGAGCGAGGTTGATAGTGTACATACACGAAAGCATCACCTTTAATGATCAATACTCAGGAGACCGCTAGCGCCATACAGCGCAGGGCCTGGGACTACACAGCAGGGGCCAAATCGGTGGTTTGGTCAAGACCCACCGATTAACGGACGTAGCAACGTATTGGACAATCAAGCATACGAATCTAACGAGGAGCGAATGTTTCTCGGCGGCAGCAGAGGTACCACGCTTGCTGGCGAGAAAGTGGGCGACTTGTTGCAAGGCTTGATCAAACCCGGGTCCAATGCAACAATAGACATCAGCAACCATGGGTGAAGGTCCAGTTCGTAGTATTCGCATAAAGTGTGGTAATGGTGGCGTTTCTCTGATTCTTTCTTGGAGATATGGCCATGTGGAGGACAAGAACGAAATCCGGATGAGTGCGGACTGATGACAGAGACATCAAAAGCCTGCGGGCTGGCAGCGAACTCGGAGTCATTAAGAAACACATCTAGGCGGAGCTGGGTCGCGGAAGAAGCAGAAGGATAATTGCGGTCAATTCGAGCCTGCCGTTCCTCTCTGGTCAGTTGGTAGGCCGCAAGGAAGCCAGAAAAGAATGCGGAGGATCTGGAAAGCGCTGCTCCCGAGAAACACGAACACCGTGGAGTAGAGCAGTATGGCGGATGGACCAAGCTAGATAGTCACGAAGTGCGTCGTGGCGGCGAACGCTACCGCGCCAGTACTGCACACCATGGCGTGATGACTATGAACATCTAGCACGGCAGTTGAACGGGAACATATGGTGCATGAACGTGATCCAGAGAAAAGTGGCTCGCCGAGACGTAAACAGACCATAGTAATCCAGACTTCAGGAGCAGCGCGGGACCGTTACCGCTGAGGGAAAAGCTTTGGGTGTTTTAATGATTGAAAACTAGGGTCGGCTGTAATCCGGGATAAACATTGGTATGCGAAGGTACGGTCTTGCGATGTCACAGCCTGCGCGTAAGTCCAACACTTACTGATCCTCGTCCTCAATCGAATCTGGCTCTAATGGGTCGGCAACATCGCTATTAACGTCGTCGCCTTCCACAGAATTAAAGTCAGACCAATCCATCCAGCTAACCGGCACCCACAGGCGCTCAGTTCCATACGGACCCTGCAGATGCAAACCGGTGGTCGTCTCCATGCTCGTAATAGCCTCGCCCGCGCGCTAGTGTACGCCTGCCCATAGGCGACTTCGGGGTTGAATGTGATGGGGGCGGCTTCCGAAGAAGATAAGGGCTTCCCATCATCGACAGATGATGAGCGTGAGGGGTTCGGTAGACATGAGATGTTGACCGGTGGTTTGTTTGATGTAGAGGCTGATGGAACAGGGCTCAGTTCCAAAAGGGCCAAGTTGTTCGCCGTTTCCGAGCTCGTAATAGTCTCACCCGCGCGCCCAGTGTACGCCTGCCAATAGGCGACTTCGGGGTTGAATGTGATAGGGGCGGCTTCCTGAGAAATAGGGGCTGCTCGTTACTTATTTGTGACGGGCGTGAGGGGTTCTGTAGACACGGAACGTTGACGATGGGCCTGTTTGATTTGGGGACTGAAGGGGCAAGCTCTGGGTCCGAGCGAATTCCGTCATAGACGGTGAACAAGAGGTCGCGTAGGACCAATTCAACCGCCGGGTGGCAGTTTTCGAGGCTTGGCATGTGGCAGGGACAGAGATAGAATTGATGCCACGACGTGCCCAACTCCGTATCCCCGCACACTGCGGCCTCGTGCACGCGGACGAGCCGCTGCAGGTCTGACACAAGGCGTTGGACGTGTGTGTGCAAGGCTATAAGTTGGGGCCGGGGAGAACGGAGCTGCTTTTCTATCTCCCCCTCCAAAGCGAAATTTACCGCTGAGTGGAAGATGGGAGAAGGGTAATGAGGACGAGGAAGCAGTGGTTGATACATGACGCGTTTTGGAAACAGGGGTGAGGGATGCCGTGAAGCGATCATACTTGTAGTCCACGAGCTCAATAGTCACTGCATACTGGAACCACGAGGGGGAACCCGGGGGATTCCTGATGACCTGACGAAAGCAATTGACTAGGATTGCAAGCGAAACGGCTGGTATGGGGCAGCTGAGAACGGAGAGAAGCGAGTGGGGCGGAAATTGGTTGACAGGCGGGGAACGCAGAATATAGAAGGAGGACAGATGGGACGCTGGCGACAACAGAACCGAGGTAGGCCCCGTTGGCTATCCAGGAGGCAGAAGTAAGTCCTATACCACCCTTGAGGAAGGGAAATTGAGCGGAATGCCAGGCGTCATCCGAGAGTCTCACATGCGTATCTTCGAACACCTTCGCATGCCAACATCATGAAATGATACTACGGCAGAGGTTAAGTGCGACGGGATGCATCGAAGAAGGATATTAGAGACGGGATGCGCAGGCACAGAGTCAGAGAAGGAAAAAGGTTTGGGTGTTTTACTCTTGGAAGATATATCCGGTCTATCCATGGTTTTCAAGACAACCGCAATCGACTCAAAAAGGGTATATCAAGACAACTGCAATCAACTCAAAAAGGGTATACCGACACAGTAATGGGGAAGGAACTACGCTCCCTAAACTGCTACCTTCAGGCCAGCCGTCAAGCAGACCGCATTGGACATGACGGCTGCTGCGGCGTGCCTTTGCATCAAAACCCCCGAACCTTTCCGTACGTCTCCAGTGCCCTCACGGCCACGTTCCCTGTCACGTCATTTAGCACTGCACATGCATCCGGGTGCCACCCTCCAAGAGTGGAGATTGGCACAGGCACGAGCCTACCTCTGGTGGAGGTCGCGATAAAGGATTGATATCTTCTCTGCTTTGCATTTCGCGCCGCATTCAGAGAGGACATCGGGTTGAAGGCCCTCACTACCTTTCCCCATATTCAGATCATCTGCGTAGGCAGTCAGGAGCTTGACGTTATCACCAAATTTGGAGAGTAAATCGTCAATCAGTGGTTGCAGAGCAATCGCAAAGAGTAGCATACTAAGCGCATCCCCTTGCTGGGTCCCTGTAAGACTCAAGATTGTAAACATGCCAAAGAAAAGTGTCGGCGGGGAGCTGAAGAGGGAGTGAACGAATCATACATACATACGCAAATGTCGCCCGACATCTTCTCCATTGCCCCTCTCCTCCTGTACGAACGTTTACTAGCGCTTCGTACCGTGCCCATCGCCCAGGAGAAGCTCCTCCCCGCTCCGCATTCACACGTCGCGAATCCGTTGCTCGCTTCGCTGCGGCACGCTCGCTTGAGCACACGCTCCAACCGCCCAGCTACAGGACACCACCCTCCGCCAGAGATCCCATCAATCAAAATGTCCACTCCCCTGTCGGTACCAGCAAGAGATCCACGCGTGTCGCCACCCGGGACCGAGAACTCCACAGCGGAGGCGCCATCTGCCTTCCATCCGTCAATCCCGTTCTACAATCCCAGGACAGATTCTGAGCTGTACGCAACGGAAACAATCGTAAGAAAAGGGCAAGAACCGTCTTCTATGGCTCCACCGTCGGTTGCTACACGGAAGCCGCCCAGTTTCCCACTTCTTTCGCCCGCAACCGGAGGAGTCGCTGCTCCCCTTATCACTCCGGTGGTAGCAGGTCCCACTACTTCCCAGCCAGCCACGTAAGCAAAAAGGAAGTTTAAAAAAGTTACTCCAAGGCTCCTATTCGAAAGGGAAAGGCAACAGTATCTGCACGAATCGGTAAGAAGAAGGGAAGCGGAGCGAGTGCTGTCGGTGGCGTTCATGGATCGGTCTTCACGTGGCAAGAGGTGGACAACCTTCTTGAGCTTTTGTAGGATTCGTTTCCGCTTGCGAAAAAGTAATTGGACTGTGTCGTAAGAAAACAAAACGAACGCTATCCGAAACTGAATCGCAATGTCGAAAGCCTGAAGAGGAAATGTGCCTGCCTTCACCGCCGAAAGGTACCTACCGGTGACTATACGGTTCCACCTGACATCGAGCGTGCCGAGAAATCCGGTAGAGCATGTCGGAGCGCGCGGACATTTGGGAGGGGGAGGACTATGAGGAGACTTCATGTGCGTTCAAGTCAGGTGGAGAGGAGAAGGAAACGATTCTTATGGAGGATTGCAATGATCTGAACGATTCGGAAGGGTTACTAGCGACTGGAGAGAGCACGCCAATTTCGCAGTCTCTCAACCCAGTCGCTCGTCCACTCGTCCGCAAACGATCCTCAAGGGAAGGTCAAACCACGGGAATGGACGAGGTAATGGAGCTTCATAAGATGCAGATGATTTAAGAGCAGACCTGGAGAGACAAGAGAAGGAAACGAGGGAACGGGACGGTCAAGATGAAAAGAAATGCCGTGAATGACAACGTAAGGAACGCGCCCGTACGGAACGCGTGAGAGATGAGGAGAGAGCACATATTGCGCTCGATCGCGCTAAAGAGCGCAGGCGTCGTGAAAAAGAAGGAAAGAGACACGAGCGTCTCCTAGAAATGGTTATATTATCATTCGCAAAGAAGTGACAAAGTACAAGGCTAATCCGTGTACCGCGTGAGAAGATGATTCCCCTCCGCCCCGAGATGTGGCGTGTAGGATGATTGGAGTTGGTAAATTCCAACCAGATGAGCACGCAAGTAAAAAAAATACGTTATCGAACGTAGTATGATCTTCGTTTTTTCTCTCTCTTCGTACGGAAGACTGTCTTTAAACAGAGAAATCCCTGTTGTGGAGCCCTCACTCAACATCCGGATGCTTTCCAGACAGATATTGCCTGCCGAAGATGGAACACCTCGGCCGCTTTATATGCTGTGGTCAAGCGATCATTAGCAGACTTGACGAGGAAGGGATACTGCCCTTTACAGAACGAGGAGTCGACGACGCATCTTCCCTTGAAAGCTTCGTGTGTTTGTTCAAGTTTAGTATAAAAATTTACCCACTCCACAATGGTTGAGTCAAGGATTGACCCCGGTGCATTTATAGCACATGCGATAATGCACCCGTTCGGCAGGAAAATGAAGACGTTTTCCACGTAATGGTCGTTCTTCCATCCATAATAAACCATTTTCTGTACGATGCAGTCTCCAGACTACTCCAAAAGGAGCTTCAGGCCGTCGGCCACCGCGTATACATCTGCCAATGTAGAGTACTTGGAGGAAAAATGCTGCTTGCAAGGCTTGTACTTCTTCCTTCGATGGCATACGCATCGCAGCTTTTTTATCATTTCTCAGCGCCCGTATAAGCAGACGTCGCCTAAAGCGTAGAAAAAGCAAGCATACAGAGCTATTCATACCAAAAAGCATGCAAAGAACCATAGTTGACCCTCTTGTTCTTCCCCAAGAGAGGACAAATCCCAAGCATTGGAGGGCCCTGAGCGAGCGTGGCCTTTGGAAGGGGCGAGTTAGCCTCACTACCATCTCAGATCGGGAGTAGGGAGTGCATTGCCTGTAGTATGAAGTAAATATCTGCAGGATGTAATGGAAAGTTTGGTGGTCAAAGCCAGTAAGCTTTATAAGGGTTTGATCAATTGCAGAGAGGTAGAGGGTCATTAACACAGAAGTTTGCGAGTTTTGGAGCGCGCAGCGTGAGATAAGGCGATCGCGTCGACGACGAGCTGCGGCGGAGATTCGGTTTCGAAAAGATGGGCTCGTGATTTGTCTCTATTACCAACTGGGGAATTTTGGGGTTATTTTAATGCATGGAAGATGTGGTCGGTTATATCCACGCGGCTAATGCGTTATGTGGGATAAGTCGTCGCTGATGGATAACACTACAGTACATGACCTTCCTTACAGAGCCGGCTCAATCCGGCGAGCAGGAATGCCGCGTTGGACATGAAGGCCGCAGCAGCGTGCCTTTGGGTAAGCACCGCTCTAACCATCCCATAAGTCTCCATCGCTCGAACGGCCCCGTTCAGCGCGACATCGGTTAGCACCGCGTACGCGTCTGGGTGCCAGCCTCCAAGGGTGGACATGCCAATTGGTAGAGACGATGAATGCTAGGAGAAGCAGGGAAGGCATGTTAAGCTGTGCAGGATGCCGCAATGCGGTACTGGCGGTGGTACGTTCGTCTCTGATATGTCCAGATGTCTGCTATGTATCCACCAGACCAAAACGGGGGGATCTCTCATCTGTGGCCATACCTTCTTTGCGCGGACACAAAATCGCTTTGAGTAGGAGGGGCATGCCTTGCTGGAAACGAATTGTGCCCTTTACAAAATGAAAATCCGGAGTGACCCATTACGAAACAGGTCCTTCCCAAATTCCTGTTCCCTTTATCTGGAGATCCGGTACTGAACTCTCCCCTTCAAACCTGTCGTCCTACTTTTTCTTTCAACAAAAAACCCTACGTTCATTTTCCTTCATGAATTCAAATTCACTATACGACTTTATTTTCTATTTTATGGTTGAATATTTGCTTCTTTTTTTCCAAAAACTTTCAATTTTGGTAATTTTCGTCTAAAATATTGGGAACACGTTTTCGATCCTTTTCTTCAGTACTACCTCCCTATGAAATTTTGAATTTTAAATATAACGTAGGGGGGGTCTTTTAATGTGTTCAAAAACTTGAACCATACAGGTAGTGGGCTACACCAGAAGACTTAGAACATCTCCAGGCGACGGCTGAACCATCACCCACTCCAACAAAGACTGAGGGTACCAGGAGAAAATTTCACCATCTAAATACGAGATCCAGACAACGAGACCAAGAAAAGAGATCGACTATTTACCTGGTTACATAATTTCAAATTGAAAGAACATATCGACTAGTATCATTTCTACTGCATTATGCTCGAAAGCATCATCATTATGCACCGCTATTATTTTGATTCCACTAAGAATGTTACTATTCTATGCGGCATGTAGATTTGGCACACCTTTTTGAGTGGGTTTTAGTTGTCTGGAAAACGGATAGATCGAATATATCTTCAAACAGTACAAACACCAAAACCTTTCCCTTTGATTGAGCGGCTGTTTTGCCCAAACTCATTCGAAATCATTGCCATTGAGCTGGACATTTAGGGGAGGGAATCTAGCGTTACCAATGACGACTTGTCCCGCATTATGGACTTGCAGGGATTGTTGATGAAACCGATACATCTTCTTTACACTAAAATGCCCCAATTTCGCCATTTAATAAGAAATAGAAATGACACCGCTTGCAATACATAGCACAGGGCCTGGGGCTACGCAGCAGATGTCAACCTGGGAGTTTCTTGACAGATTGCAACGTATTAGACGGAAACGCAGACCAATCGAGTGAGTAAATAATGTTTCTCAGCGGCAACGGAGGTACCATGCTTGCTGTCGAGAAAGGAAGAAGGTTTTGGATGTTTCACTCTTGGAAGATGCATTCAACGGGAAAGTGGGCGGCCAACTGCATAGCTTGATCAAAGATCGGGTCTAATGTACCCATAGACACTGTGGCCCGATCGGTGGCAAGCCGAGCCTCGGACCACTACTCCATGGTGAGGGCGATTTACTTCAACGACACGCTGCGTTGATGGTCACCTCCAGCCCCCGCTAATTGGTTGACACGCTCCATTATTTGCACTGTAGATGCTGACACATATCTTGAACGCAAGGTGACAGGACTCATAACCTTGGCACTATTCGCAGCTATCCCACCCATCAACGGCGTAGACATCGAGGAACATAGAATGAAGGTCAACTGTACACCGAAAAGTAACTACTTCCTGTTATTTCGAAGTCTCTAGGTGCCATATTCACAGGTGTTGAGCTTGTAGCGGAAATATGTAGGGAAAGGATAACAAGCAGCGTTTGCAGTACATTTTGTAACACAGGAAATGGTCCTCCCCTCGTATACCGCAGGAAATGGTCCTCCCAAAGGGACCAGCAACTCACAACGATCCCGCCCCTGACTCCGCTTACCATCCTCTCCAAATTTGTCTACCATCCTCCCTAGATATTTTAATACTATATCCTCTTCTCCAAATCAGCATTTTAAGTCTTTTTTATCTACTTTCTTCATCAAATTCACTCCTTATGTAGAAATTTCACGCAAATGCGCTACTTCAATTTCGATTTTAACTGTATAGTACCGACCCCAGTCCGCCTCTAAGGTGTACTTAAACCCATTTTACCCAACTTTTTTGAGATTCACCAACCCCTACACACACTACCCTCCCCCTCGCACCCTCTACCCTCCATCCACAATCGCCCCACTCCATTTACAACCACAATGAACAACCTTCGCCCCTCCGCCTGCATCGCCACCCCCGCCACCTAAACTCCATTCCCCTACTCCCCTTGGGACCTATTGACCGCGATGACTACCTACGCCGACAAACAAAAAAAAGGTAATCGAATTCGTGCGTCGCTTGTTCGTCGAGGAGGAGGCGGAGAAGTTACGTGAGGGGCAGGAGTAGGAAGTCGAGGAGGGAGCTGGGGAGACCGTCGAGGAGTGGGCAGCCCCGGAATTGGTCTACGAGGTTAACGATGAGGGGGATGAGGAGGGGGATGAGGAGGGGATGAGGACGAGGATGAGGACGAGGACAAGGGGGATGAGGGAAAGGGAGGCATGGGAAGTGTTGGAATGGTGGGGCCGGGGCTGGACGGTAATGACCAAGTGGTGCCGACGCTTGAACCGGATTGGAGTATCTTTAGTGGTTTAGATATCTCCCAGGAGGGAATAGCGATTTATGAGCCGTTCGCAGATATTTGTGGGGACTGCTTGGGCAGCATGGATATTTTGGAGGAGTTTTTGGGTCTGATCTAGAGAATACAAAATAAGAGGACCAGATCGATTGTTCGTTTTCTTAAGTATCTTTTGTTTAGAGTATATCATCCACACAAAGTGTTTTTATGCATTTCCTGGTATCTTCTGTAGTTTTGTTCGTACTTTAGGTGTAGCCAAAAGTCTACATAAGCAGAGTAAACTGCTTCCTCATGGAGAGGTCAAGCAAGTTGGCAGACAACTTTAAAGAGATACTCCAGTAGTAACGAAGTTGGTAGTCATCTTCGGGCCCAAAACTTATAAAGCCTCGTAGCTAGGTGGAAGAGCCTGCCCCTTTAGGATTGTTGGGGAACCACCGAGCCCTCTTCCATTTCAGCCTATTGCATTTGCCTTGCAACGTACACGGAAGCAGATCTGTTGTTCGCAAGGCGAAGGTGCAGCCTGCCCATTTCGGACAAAGTCGGTTGCCCTAGGTCTCTAGTCCGTATACAGCACATTTTTCCCAAAACTACCTTACCATAGCACTTTTGTCGCTCGCAACACCTCCGTTTTTGGTTAGTGGGCGTCGGATATCTCTCTTACGCCGATTTTCTGCTAACACATGTATCGGCCGAAATCAAATGGGAATACTTATACACAACTCAACGCTAGATTATTCCACGCACGGAGGGCGGCACCGTGACGACTTCTCCACGATCTGTACAATCGGTAACTAGCCGAGCCCTAGACCATTACTCTACGGTTAGGGCCATTGTTCTTCAACAACGCTCCGTGTCGATGGTCACTTCCAAGAGTAAAAGCACCCAAACCTTCCCCCTTTCAACGCCACCAGCTCGTTGAATGGGCTACTAGCTACTTTTAGTTGGTAAGAATGTTCTCCTGTTGCTGCTGTAGATCGTGAAGTATAGTTTGAACTCAAGTCTATAGGACTGCCAACCTTCGCATCACTTGCAATAAACTAACTTCACTTATCCCTTCCTCCTAAGCCTTGTCTACAGGCTGATGCTGTATAATCTCCCATTGGGCTTCAGCCGTGTTTTCCTCCGCAGTCAGACCGCCTGCATCCCCATTTACACAGAAAAAGTAATTCTTTTAACTATAAAAACGATTTCTCTCTAAATGGATTGCACTATATATACCTCCCGCTGTGGAAACTGCTGCCAGTGCCTCCAAGCAGTAATGTATCCAAACGCCCCCTCTCACGATGCGCCCGCTTTGTCCTCGCTGGAATCAGAGTAAGCCGCTTACCAGTGACTAATTTTGCATCGCTGTTCATTACGTTCATAATGCTACTAAAATGCAGCGTATTTTGAATAGGATTGGCTGACGAGGGAAATATGGCCGACTATAGAGCGAATTTTCCATGTATTATCCGCTTGAAAAGCTCTTCATGATGTAACTAGGAAACACACCTTGGAGTTGGGAGGATCACTCAAGCCGTTTTGAATATTCATGCGTCGAAAGTGATCCCGTTTCTGGTGAAGCTATTAATGGTAGGGGAGAGTCGATCGGACCGGTCTTGTTCCTGTCCATTACGACAGGCACCCTGTCATCAGTTTTTGGTCGATCCCTTGACATCGCTGTACCCCATAGCTTCCTAGGGCTTTAACCTACGTTGCCATCGCAGTAATCGAACCCTACGTCCTCCCTCTGCAATCATGTTAAAAAAGATTATGAACTCGAATGAACCGTTTTGTTTCATTGACTGTGGTTGTACTCAAGAAGTACTTACTTTAACGAAATAAGGAGCGATACAGGTTTTGAAGAAGAAATTTTGGCACTGTGGTTTTTGCTTCAAAGAAATGCAACATTGTTAGTAGCAATCATTTCTCAAGGTTTAGGATGGGCTTAACTCAGCTTCAAATTTCTCTTCTGGTAAACGTACTATTTTGGAGGGCAGCTATTTGAAGTTCTCCACAATGAGACTTTGTATGATACACCGCCGTTAGTGTCCCTGAGCAGTAAAGCCCAAACATTTCCCCATACGACTTTGCGATGATAATGAAAGCTAGGAGTTCGGAAAAGGGCTTACAAACCCAAGATTTATCGAAAAAGTTACAATTGTGCACTTCCGTTCACGACTGCCGAGTTAACTTCTTCAAACCAAGAAAACTCATCTGGTCTCGCGTTGGCTTATCGTTATTTGGCACTATATGTTTGATACATGAGTAAGGAGTCACGAGTAGGTTGTAATGTTGGGCCTCTGTCGATTGACAACAGTACTACAAATAAACTACTTCATCACGTTGATCCTATTTTTGGCGGTCATCTATTTAATCGTATCCATACTTTGATTCCTAGGGAGCCATTGAGATGAGAAATCCTTGATCCTTTCCATACTCTCGCGGAATGTCACTGGCAGGAACAAAAAATGAGACCAAGTTTGGAAATAAAAGGGAAATGGGGGTTAATTTCTGTAGTAGATATGTGGGTTGGTACCCAGTAAATTTGTACCGGAGCGTAGATACCGTACAGTACGTATATGTATTGGCCAAGCCAATTGTGAAACCGTACAATGGCTTTATCTTTTTCATCAACTCGACACCTGACGAGGAGGGGGCATTTTTTTAAAAAAATAAAATTTTTGAAGCAATTCTGTTTTGCAGTTTTGCAGCGTAAATGTGGCTGGTCTACTGCGGATAGTACGAAATTTGGGGAGTCCTATGAACTTGCATTCGAATCATGATGTAAGATCTTCACTACAAATAAATGTAAATAATTGCGCATTCCAGCAACGATAAGTAGCTAGTAGCCCAGTCAAGAAGCACGCAGCATTGGAAGTGACCATCAAGGCGACGTGTGGCTGAAGGAGAGTAGCTATCACCATCGAGTTTGGGTCCAAGGCTCACCAGTACAGTAAATGGGGGGGAAAGGGGAAAATGAGGGGTTTCGTTTACTGTGACAAATGTTTTGGCTGTGGTAGGGGAAGTTAGGGGTGTAATTTTAAAATATATGAAAGATGCTACGGCTGTGAGCCGCGTCGTGGTGTATAGGAAGTACTGGAAATACCGTTCAGAAGATAATTTGGACAGGGTGTAGGGGGTATTTATTTAGTAACGAATGAAGATCGATCAATCATATCGATATCTTTCAGAAGTTTTAACTACATACACTCAAGACATGTAGCGAGTAAATATCATTTCCACTGTAGCATCCCGTGCGTAAACGGATTTCTGTCTTACGATTCTTCATATTTGAAATTGATACAAATATTCAGATTTACAGTTCCAAACGAGGGAAATGGGGGGTTAACTTACTGTGGTAGATATGTGGGTTGGTACCTAGTAAATTTGTACCGGAGCGTAGATACCGTATATGTCTTGGCCAAGCCAATTGTGAAACCGTACAATGCATCGAAAACTGTAGATGGCACTCCAATCTACCACTGGTTTGATTACAAGTACAGAGGACTCCCAACCTTTCCATTACTCGCAGTAAACCACCCCTTTACCCCATCTACCACAAGGTGTAAGGGAGGCCAAATGGGTTGCAGCCAATCCATACATCTCAATGAAGAAACCCCCGTTTTTCCAGTTTATACAACATAAATAAATCCTAAAAATGCATTGGAGTCCATGTTAGAAGCAAGGGGAACACCGGGGTTCATTTACTGTGCCCTAACAGCTATGCTGGCTGGTTCCCAGTTAAGTTTTTTAGTACTGTACAGTAATGTGCATGTATCAAAGGGGGTTTTTAGGGTTTTTTTATCAAAGTATTGTTGATGTCTAACGTGGCATGCCTGCCCTTTGGCATTGAGCCGGTCCTGTAAGGAAAGGGGTCTATGCTTTATCAATAGACTAGGGAAGTGCGACGTGCAGGGCCACTAAAATTGACTAGCTCTGGAGGGGGAGGCAAACACCTGCATGTTGCGGGCTACGACCAATCGCTGAAGCTGCACACGTGGACCAAATAGCATAGCTGAGCTTTTGTTACAGCCGAAAGGACACCCTCGCCTTAGAGCTTCCGATACGGGCCGCGATGGCAGCCGCGTACTCGTCGACCACCTTGGATGTGGTCTCCGGCGGGCATCCTATGGAATCAAAGCCTAGCGGGACAAACTGCCAGTCGAGTTGGCGTCCAGGTGAAGTAAGTATTGTTATTTAGTGTTACCTAGTGACGACTTGTCCCGCACAAAGCACTCCAGCGGCGTGGAAACAACCAACCACACCTTCCATACATTAAAATAACCAAAAATTTCCAATGTTGGATATATCATTATAATTCTTAATCTTGAGTGCCATACAAATGTGTTAATCTTTTAATGTGTTCCAAACTCTGAACCATACAGGTAATGGGTTACACTAGAGACCATACAGAAGCATCATGTGAGCAAAGCAGCGCTGCGTTATGATGTAATATTGGGATTTTAATCTTAAGCCCTGCTGTAGCAACGAGAACTTTTTCAATGCAAGGAAAAGTTTTTTGCAAATATACTTGATATGAAAATGCAGATGTTACTTCATTGCAAAGAAAGCATCTAAAGCGTGACTTCTTGAAAATGAGCGTATCAATGCAGTAGTTCTAGAAGTTATTTTCCAGTCAGCGTTCACATTCTTCTCCCCACTCTGGAACTAGATGGTTGTAAAGTAGGAGGCCAGTGAAACTTCTTTTTCAGAGATACGAGAAGCAACACAGCTAAAGAACATCTCTGGTCCAACAAAGAGCAACCGTAGCGTTCCGGATGTACTGCATTAACTTATTGTTGGAGATTCTATCAAGCGCCGAATAGGAGCAACAACTCGAAACTCTCTCCCTATTCACAAAGCGCATCAAACATTGCTGCTCAAGTCCCTTAAAAATCTACCTCCCGCAACAAAATCACGCGTATCGATGAACTTTGTAACTTCCTTTAATCATTTTAACGACTTCAGCAAAAATCACTGTAATGCCTCTTACGTTGCTATGCATTGGAATTGACCAAGGCCCATCGAAACAAGCCGTGACCGACCCTGGAAAGGATCAATGGACACCTAGTTTGAATAGTATAAAGAGACATGGAAGTAGCTCGTATCTCTTTTATATTTCAAGCTAGCAGTTTCAATCATCAAGCGAAACACAGAGCGGAAATACCCTGTTCTCCCATACTAGCTCCATTACGTCCCATATGTTGCAGCAATTTCTGTTCATGCTGGTCTGACAGGTTTGCCGTTGCCCAGCCAAGAGCAGTGGTCATCGAGCACGGCTGCGCTAACCCACTACCAGTTTTACCCATGATGGTCCAGGATGTGGTGTTTCAGCAGAGGTAAAACACCACTGAATTTGGTGACAACAACGACGCGGTTGGTACGCTCCGCATCATTCCGCAGTCCCGCGGCCTAACAATGGACGTGCGAGTTAGAACCTTTCAAGGCCAGACCTCGTAATTACTGCATGGGGTTCCTCTGGATGACGATAGGAGTACGAATAACCCTGAAATATTCCGAATTGCTGATCCGCGAGCCCCATGACGGCTTCCGGGCACCATTTACCTCTGGAATGGGCCGTGACCCCAACCGTCTCATCTACATAGGTCCCACAGATGCTCGGATCCGCAAAAGGCTAAATTTCAACCCAACCTACCCGGATGAGGGTGCACTTGCGCGCCGTGATTCTTGCTTCCAAAGTGACCAGCCAGGTGTTCAAGGGACAGATTTCGCACAACCTGAGGTGCCCGGAACCGGGATTCGAGTCGGCGTGTCTTCAGATTATTTGCGCATTTACGATCAAGAGACAGGATTTGAGAAGCTTGACCGCCAAGGCAGGCCGATTGTGGTACCTAGCCCAGTGAGAGCGCTGGCTGTAACGCTTATTGTCCACACAGACAAGACAACGCATGGTATTTCACCTGGTGACTTGGGGGGATCACTTTGAGTTGATGTCTTTCTTCCTTCCCCCGGAAATTGGATCCCCTACTCAGTAGCTGGATCCGGATGGTAAGCGATATCCTGTAAGAGGAAACTGTTAATTGATGGAGTTAGATTTTTGCATTATCACTTAGCCACCCATTTGATTCAGTCATAAACTATTCGACCTTTTGAGGAGCCGTCACTGGAATGACTATCCGCAGATAACAGGGGAGACGTACTGCTTTCAAATTCTTAACTTCATTATACGTAAGCGTATCCTGAATCGGGACGAGGATTGATAGAATCCGCCTTACAATACACCCCACTCTCGCAGTCGAAGATATCTCCAAAACGTAAAGCACCCAAACCTTCTCCCGCTGGAAACGATGCAGCTTATGAACGTTGTGTAGTTCTGTTTGCACATTGCAGACTACAATTACAATTTGTAATGCAGTAAGCACCCGTCATACAAGCTCAGGATCCAGGCCCAAGACAAGACTTTACAAGATGAAGGGGGGGGCCCGGGCCCACCAACAGGAGTACTAGCAAGGCGCAGAGTGGTCTAGCAGCCGACAGTTGACTTCCAGGGCGGTGCGCTGTTGGACCAAGGAGCTAAGAATGTGAAAGATGCGTGCGCGTTCGGCCACTGGGTTGGTGACGCGGCGGGACGCGATGTTATTTGCGATGAAAGAGATGCCCTTGTCGGGACCAGGTCCAGCTGAACCGTGGATGTCGAACGCAACCGGATGGAAGTCGATGGATAGATCCTGACAAAGGGCCTTGTACCGGCGATTCTAGACCTGTTCGGACATGGAGAGGGAGAGTCCAAGCCCTGGATAACAACGGAGCGCGATATAGTATTCGCATTCAACCCTAATAGTCGCTGAATATGCATGCATAATTACACATTTGATCCGTTAGATAATTGCCTCAATCTCGCTAATATTTCACTGGCGGCAAAATCGCTCATTAGTATTATTCTAATATGATGTTGTGTTCCGTCATCGGTCAAGTCAGTAGACACCGAATCTCGGCTTACCGATTCGTGCTGCGGAAGACAACGTTGCAGTGGAAGGCAATTGAACAGCGACAATATCCGTATTTGAAGCGTTTTGTGTACAGTACTTCACGCCGCAATTCCAAGCAGAAGTAAACAAGAAAAAGGACGAGACACAGAGCACAGATGTCAGTCCCTAGTCTTGCTGTCATCCCAGCAGTCTAGTTTGCTCATGTTCTGAATAGCCTTTCGTTCGTCCTCCGATTTCCGTCTACCTACTGTCGAGTTTCGTGGTTGCTCAATCTACATGTCTCGTCTGCATTGCTGCTGAAATGGCCATTTTTTCATACAGCTACTGCTAACTCATCGGGATGATTTCTGATAGGGTAAAACTGGCGTCAACGGAAAAGGAATTCGCTAACTACACGAGGTAAGAGTCGTTGAGAGCGACTAAAGTGCTACAGTAGACACGGACAACGGCGAGGAGTGGATGTCAAAGATGAGTTACTGCTCTATTAACCAATTCCAACGGGTCAAGCCCTTTGACCTCCCTTAGAGGACGGTGAGCTGGACGAAGATTTTGTTTGAAGTTGGCTCCAAACTTGCCTTCTCTCTCCTGATTGAGGAAATTTATTCAGCTTATGTAGACTTTTTTTCAAAACTAGAACCTCGGTAGTACTACTAAAGGCAACAAAAAACGCAGCAAAAGACTTCGTGTGTAGTCTGATATTTTAAGAAAATATAGTTGAAAGACAGTAAACGAATACACTCTTCACAATCTTTGTCCTCTATATCATAACCTAGCACTTTCCTGAAGCCATCATAAGTACTCATGTACTCACCGCACATAACTATGAATGGCTCACATTTTAGTACTCCGCTCTGAAACGAATCCGGGCCTGCAATACCCCTCCAACCGGATCCATGGCCGGGACCATCGTTTCCATCTAGTTCATTTCTTCTCCTCCCACATGACCCGGTTCGACATCCATCTCTTCATTAGCGGACTCCGATGCCTCCTATTTTTCCATCACATAGAAAAGCTCGTGGGTCAAATACTCGTCGAAGAACTCCCCTGCCTTACCATCCTCCTCTTCCTTCCTTCCTTCCCCACCGCGTCCTATGCTTTGATCTCTACCAGGTGATGAGCAACGAACTCCATCAAGAGCTTCCTGGTTTGCCAACGGAGGTAGTTGTTTACTTCGGTTGGCCCCGAACGGAATAAAGGGAAGAAGGTAGTGGGGCGAGGATGACAGGATTTTTCAATGGGAAGAGAAGGGGTAGTCGTGCATGACTTCTGCAATGGCCAGGTGAATTTTCTAGCTTTTTTTCAGGGACTTGAATAAATTGTAAGCGGCGCCCAGTGTGTTTAAACTGCGCTAAAAGGTTCAGTTTGGCAGGCCGCTGAATCGAAAAAGTAGGGAGAAATTAGTCTTGTAGTGGGAATCAGTGAAAAAAGCCTTTAAGAGAATGATTAATGGTGAAAAAACTTGTGACAATATTTATCACGGAAAAAGGTACTTAAGAGCGAAGAAAATCAATGAAACAGAGAAGACTAACGAATTATTTTCAAATGAGCATGCATTTTTGCGGATTGTTTTTTGATACGTGAAATCACCTATAACTGTCTAGCTAAGCTGTAGCGCCATTCCATTAACGGAATAGTTGGGCCACTCAGTGTACCGTGCAGACCCGGTTTCAATTAGATATGGTTTTTCTGTAATTTAGTTCTCACAATTATTACACATACGTTTATTCTCTCAAAGAATGTTAAAGGCAATATAGAAATGGCCCTTGTATTATATCATATTTGAGGTTAGCTTGCTGATTCACTTCCATTTGCAAAAATTGTCTAAGACACAGAACCTTTATCTATCCATCCATCCAGACAAAGCAGGACAAGAGATATTTATCTATCGTCAAAAACAATTAGGACTTGTTCTAGTCATGATAACTGCAAATATGAAAATATTGGTAACCCATCCTGAGGTAAGTTAGTATTTGGGCTAAAGTATCCCTTCTCTGATGAGAAGTGGCCAAATAGGTTGCAATAATGAAATGAAAATAGTCAGTAGTACCCATAATTGCGCCTTTCTACCTGGAATAAGATATAGTTCTATAAATGTTTTGGTGTTTGAGTCCCCATGGCGGGGAAACGTGAAGGAAAGACGGATATCATTGCCTTTAAATAGGATTTGAGTATGTGGCAGTCAAATAGCTGCCTTTCATATTGGAAGTAATACAATAGATCAACTAAATTTTCAAATTATAATAAACCGAAACAATTTTTTTTGAAATGGATTAATTAATCTTTATGAACGTCGATAGTCTCCACGAATGAATCAATCATAAAGAGGATCTAGGTTCGTACATGATAACTTGGAATTTTTACTGAAAATGGGAAGCGAAATCTCAGGTATAGAGAGCTACTTTCAGATTCACTCTCGGATTTAAAAAGACGCAACATTTGACGCACGTTAGTTTCACAGATATTATTGGTCGATCTTAAAGTATAGTATTTTTTTCGCCTAGGTGTAATTATGGGATGCAGAGCTAAGTTTTCAACAGTCTAAATCACATGACCTGCTCAGAAATTAATTTGAAAGACGTTGTTCAAAGCGTCAATCAAATGTGCGGTGTTTTAGGGAGATATCGGTAGAGGCGATGGAAGAACATCTCTTGTCCTTGGGGAATGAAAAATTTGACCGTAGATGTGCAAGTGGAGGATATAGTAAACACTACTGCAAAAAATTCCAAGAATACGTAAAATTCCTTTCTGATGGACTGGTACGGATATTTCGTCGGCTATAAACGCAAACTGTCTGATATTGGCAGTGAAATTCTACTTTTAAGATTTGTCCGTAGTTTTGAATCTCTCATATTCATATACTCCCCTTCCTCCCATTGTTCAACTCTCGTAAATATGATTCCCTTCTATTCCTGCCCCACTAATTATTTTTAGTTACAAAATGGAAACTACTATCTTCGCTTTTTGGAATCACTCCCTTCATCAATTTCTTCCGTCTTTCCGAAACGAAAAAACAGATAAGGCAAAATGGAGACAAAACCTCAGATTTATTCTCTTTGCTCGACTAAAATAGGGATAGTTCATTTCCAAAGCCGTTACTAAGCATCCATAACCACATTTTTACTAATTTATACAAACTTAAATACACATAAAAGCCATTATTTGAAAAATGGAAACTCTTTATCCAGAGAATAGTTAGTTTTACTCAGAAAAGGAAAGAGTAGTTGCTGTATCAAAGGATACAGACACCGTTTCATCGGTGCCAAAGTCCAGTAGGCGGATGTTATCCTTAATGTCAGTTTTTCTGCCGGATTCAAGAGCAATGGACACGTTCTGAAGCCAGGTTTGTTTCACAGCGGAGAAAGAGATGCCTAGTGATAGGTGAAAGCTCGTTTTCGCACAAGAGTCTGCAGTTCCATAGATGTCAAACGCAAAAGGAAGTTAATCGGTCGGTAACTCATGTAAATGCTATTATCATTGAATACGTCCGGCTTTCTCGTTGATGGAGGGTCTGGTGAAAGAAGCTCAAATGCAAAATTGAGCTTGAGAAACAAAATAGAGGATAATGGAGGTGAATTCATTCCCTTATGGAGCAAAAGAAAATTGAATATACTTTTCATTGTAGTAACATTACACGCTCTGTAAATAATTTCCAAAATGTAGCCACCTTGTGGTCATCGCGGGTTCCTTTGGCGCGGATGTATAACCATCATTGTCGCTTCAATCACCCGTGCCCCTTTCGGAGGTAAGAGGGTTCAATTTAACCTTAGCACATTAAATTTGAACTACTGCCGTTCGCTTAGCTTGGCCCCCTCTTTCCCTGATCGTAAATGCTTTCCTTCCACTCCCGCTTATCACCCTATACTGCGCAGCTACTTACAGCGTGACTCAACGACGTGTTGACTGTACACCCCGGTCCCGTTGGTGCGAAGAGGTAACTTACACGGCGATTCTCGATGTAAATTTTTAAACAGAGACGAAAGCTACAGGGTGTGTCCCAGTCTGGGGTGTGACGAACATGCCCAGTAGTATTCTTTTTGTAAAATATCCCGCCAGTTAACTCTCAAACGGCATGAGCACTGTAGAGAGGCGCCAGTGCAACATAAGCACTGTAAGTAGACATTCAGTGCAACTTTTTGTACTGTAATCTTGCACCAACGCACGCAAGAGCACAGAGCTAGTTAGGCGAAGCTACTATGGATACCTGGGATACTCCTAGTTACTTTCCATGCAAGACCAGTCAGCAAGTGCCTTCTGCTATCTCGCCAAGTGGATCAATGGAACTCTGCCACGATGGGCAATACTGTACGTGTCACCCTTATATGCTAGGTGAGCTTTCAGAACCCGTAGTATTACGCCCCTAAGGCCTTTCTTTTAGAATACCTATGGATTTATTATTGTTTTCTTACCACTCATTGTCACTCTCGTGGAATACTTCTCTATACAAACCATGGTCAGAAGCTCCGGTCTGCTCACCAGAAGCTTCGACCATCAGTTCAACCATCGATTACGTCTTGTGCGCCCAAACACCCAAAGAGGGGCAATTCCATTCGGGAGTCAGGAGAGGGCCAATCGAGACATAAGAGAGCGCGGAGATGAAACGACCACGCAAGAAGTTGTATCGATTGGTAAATTCATCAGCACATGGATATCAAGAGACATTCTGGATATAGACATTGAGAAGTAGAGGGATCCGGAAAATTAAAGTGGAAAGAAATATTGCATTGCTCAGAGCCAGAGAAGAGAGGCTATTCGAGATGTGTGCGAATAGAGGTGAGACAGATTAATAGAAAAGGTATTGTTCCAAGGTAACTTTTGGGTAAACTGTTCGAAAATGAGAAGAATTGGCAATACATGCAACACCTCAACGATAAACATGGCGGAGGATATTCGAAAAAATAGAATCTGAAATGGTTTACTGCTTGGGGATAATAATCTCATGCAACACAGCTGATTATAAATCTACATCTATTTTAGTCTAAAATATTCTTAGTAAACAATAAGAAACGGTTGGGCGAATTTTAGTATTTCAAAAGAGAAATCTATACGCAATACAAAAGTAAAAAAAACTTCCACGCTCAGCAACTTTGCTCACATGGCTCAAATGCTACCCAGAAACTAATAGAACTATTTCTGACCGACGTGATTACTCTACTAATCCCAACACTTCTCTAATGATGTACCCGTCGATAAAATTTACTGGTTATGACTTATTCAGCAGTTGTGCCATAACTCATTAACTTTATCATCAGAATAGAAGAGATCTCTATTCTGTTGCTAGTCGGTTTCGCAAATAGGCTCATATTCCTTAAAGTTGAGAATTAAACCATTTCCTCCTATCATACTATCCTTTAAAATGAAAGAAATTGTTCCTATAGCATCGGAAAAGATTGAAAATATCAGTAATATTATGTATAATATTATACAATTTATATAGGATATTAATAATACAGATATGTATAGGTGACATGAGAAACTTAACGGATATTGATATGACTTTAACTTTTTCATTTTTAAGGTATTCTTTTCAGTTAAGTACATCATCAGGACTAGGAAACAACTCCTCGCAGAAAAATTTTGCTTTTTTTAATCTACATTCAGTTAAGATGCATAAGGAAAGAGTTATTCAACATAATATTCGTCAAACTTGATGATTTGTTCTCGATCATATTGTAGTGGTTGTTCTCCATCCTTCTTTGGGACCTTTAAAGGAGAACTAAGCGTTATTTAAGTGTTACTTTTGGTATCAAGAATTTTTCAACGGTATAAATTGGTATCTGAACTCTTCAAGTCATATTCAGAATTGTATTCAAATTGCATCTCAAGTCCTCTTTGGAAATGTGATATTCTCAGATCTTCACCCAAAAAAGATTTATGCGCAACCTTAGCAACGGAGAGCAATCTATCTCCATCAACTTGAAGGTATGAGAAATAATATCGTAAATATTATAAACGATTCCGTTAGAACTCAGAAATTCATCATCTTTTGTGGATGAGGAGATGAGGAAAACATTAGTTTCGAACAGCATTGATTCATTACTTGCCTATTTTGGAATCATTTCAGGCTTCGTGACTATATGCCTACGGTTGTGGTTTTTCATTAGAATATCAAATAATATCACCTCTTACTAAGATCGGAACTTATATTGAAATTTTCTAGATAGATAAGATCTCCACCATTTGCGGCATATTATTTTTCAGTAGGATAATTTTTAGAATAAAATACAATAGAAATGTCGCTTCCATTTCCATCTATTCTTGCTTAAGTTTCTTCAATCACAAAAAGTTTGGAAAACATAAGATTACAGAAACGATTACCGAAATATGGGACACCAACAAAAGGACTTTGGTGATGCCCGCATCCAACCCCTGGAATTTATAAGTTCAGTTATCATTTCATTTCCCAGCTTTTATGTCTTTCTCAATTACATTCATCAATGGAGGTCCAATTTCTAAATAATTTGAAGACACCTACAAAGTAAATAAATTGTATCCTTTAATTTCCTTGCCTTAGTCACCAATTTATGTTGAGACCTTATATTTCCTTGACCTAGAATTAAGTCTATTTTTCGTTTTGTGAGGGTCAATAACTCACCCTCCGTTTTCAGAAAACATTTATATGAGGTAAAATGAATATTATATTCTCAAAGGGGAGTTCATACTTCTTTTGAATGCTAATGGTGTATGTAGTCATCCTTTCCGGGTATCATACGGTCATAGATGTACACAAGCAATTATAGAAAATATGGTTTATTAATGATCTAAAAGTTAAAAAAGTATTTCGTGGACCTATTGGCATCAAAAGCGGATCATAATTTCCGTGTTCTGTTTACGACATAGTTTTTTCAATTTTCTCAGGCTCCACCCTTAACTTATAGAAAACTTTTTTATTCGAAGTTGGAGGATATTTTTATCACGTATGCTATCAGACATTCAAAATCTCATAAGCAATGGCGCGTTATTCCTTTTTTGTCTTGAAATTAAATCAAATTTAATCCAACAATCCCCTTACTTTGCTAACTCTCGAAGGAAGAATAACGGCCTGCCGTGATATGATTCACTTGACCTGATCTTCGTATGAACTCCTCCGACGTCTCGTCGACTCTAAATTACGGGAATGGGATTAAATTTATACACTTGTCACACATGGAGATATTTCAAAATCAGAGAACTACCAAAATAACGACAAACAAATTTGGTCCCTTACACGTCTCATATTCAACCTTGTATTTCTATACTGCGCCGTTGAAATCAAACCCGTCGTTTCCTTAAAACTGTGTCCTGAACGCACCTCTTACCTATGCGGATGCTACTGTAGCTCCTGCAAATTTGGAAACTAATTTTGAGAACAGCCCCTACCAAATGTATAACCTTCTGCTTGCCTTCGCTTTGCCATCCCTATTCTGGTATCTCTCACCTCTTATGAAAGAAAAATGGGTTACGAATTTTGCACCAGTCTGGGTTTGGGTCACCCAATCCATGCCCATAACGACGGCTTTACGGTTATGTACGTCAATATGGACCCAATCAAAAAGAAGAGTAAGCCAAATTACCGTCCAGGATACAAGCAAATCAGAACAAGGAGGTCACTGGAAAGAAGTGGAAGAAAAGCATGGCGTCACATATTCCAGCCAAATGGAAGAACTTCGATCACTTTTGGGGTACTGCTCTTAAATTGTCAACGAAGATTAATCTAAATTTAGAAGTTTCCGAAGTTGGCGTGTTAGTCGAGATTTTTTAATAAAGAAATACAATTTATTTTACCTAGTATGTGTAATTTGAAGATTTCAATGGTATTCCGAGAAATTATTTTTCAATTTCTTCATATATATTATACGGGGTTAGATTTGTTGTATTTTCTGTTGAAAAGTTAAACACTAAGTGATTAACGTTTTCAAAATTTTCACAGCAATAATTAGAAAGAAATGCTGGATGCTTACAGTCCTCCTCATAATGTGTCTTTCGTATCTCATATATTTAGTTTTTGAAACAATGATGTTTCAATAAGAATCGCGGACTAAAATGAAGTCAAAACGTCAACGGGGTAGAGTGCAATGCGCTGTGCGCTGTTTTACTTTACCGCGACATACTTACTTCGGAAAGTACGTAAAACATCAGGACCAGCATTTAGATGGCCGTACTCTTGTTTCAAGTACCTGTGATGCAGAGACTTATCTCGTCGGTAACTAGTAGAGGCTTAATCTGTAGATCAGGAACGACGAATTATACGAATTAAATTTGTAACGTATCTTCCTAGTTGTAAGGCTATTGTCCTCAGAAGAATCGGATCAAAGAACCGATGACACCAGGGGTGCAAAATTAGGTATCAATATAGATAGACGTTGGTCACAAGCGCTCATTATCTCCTTTGTAGATTATTATGTTGTCGCAAACGACAACCTTGAAGTTCCTGTTTAATTGTAAAAGCCGGAGCTGCGGGAGCCAAGAATTGGTAAATATCATAGACAAATGATAAGAGAGTAATGTAATATGGGACAGAGAAGGAGAAAGAGTAAGTTATGATAGAAAATGTTTCTATAAACAGTACAAAAGCCGTTGAAAAGTTGAAGAGTCGAAATTTGGAAGTCTATTGCAGCCAAAAAATGTGAGCCATTTATTCTCTGATCCGGGGAGCCAAGTTGATATAAAACTATTTTAATAGTTCAAGACTATCTAGGATGGCGTTTTTATTAAATTTAATGTCATCCAAACAGTAAATATTAAGGATTAGACGAGTTAAGACGAAAGTCATCCAAATTAGTGGTAAAAATCGCAAAAACGCTAAGTCTAAGATGGTTGCCGAGGGTTCCTAACATTAAGATTTCGAAACTGCTCGGGTGGGGATAAATTATCAAGAAAGCTGGTAGTTGAAAGTCATCAAGATTTTTTCTCCAGTACTTTAGTACCTTTTTTTAGCAGTTGGAGGACACTTCTCAAAATTAAATCGAAGAAAAGATTATTGAAATCAGCTCTATCGATGACAATACAATATTAATGAAGTGTGCCCTACATTGGGGATCTTAAAAGACTGCTCCAAGGTATTTACAAGGGTTTTGCAGGTACTTAAGTTTTTAATGACCGCCTGGACATATAGTGTTAAGTTCTCGTTGAGAAAACTGACCTACGGTCAGCAGGGCATTACTAAAGAAGTGATCTAATCGTACATACGGTTAAGGGTACAAAATCGTTGGGGAGTGGTAAGCAGTGGTACTGATAACGTGTAAACGTACAGAGAGATCTCTACAAGAATGACTGACACTGGAGCATTGTAAATGGAAAGAAAATTGTTAGTAAACAGACTACGGGTATTAGAAAAATATCAAAAAAATTATCAATAAGTACAAGAACATAATTAGATTCCTAAAAAACAAACGGATATGCGTCCGTATACACGGATATTTGAAATGTAGTTAGTTCTGACACCTATCCGCTGGACATGTGAAATAAACAATAGGAAAATGATTTTCATGTCTGTGAACTCGAACTACTTTGGTACTAGTGGTAATGCTCAACAAAAAGAGTTTCAGTCGGTGGTCAATTCCTGCCAGCTGAAATCCCAGGAAAATTCAATGTTCCACAAGGGGCTGTTGGTTGGAGTCTAAATCTCTTCAGATGAACTACCTAAGTTTCAAATTCTGGTTGCTTTGTAGGTACAGTCGAATAGCCTGGTGGCTTCGTTTTCGGGGAATAATTGATTCGAGATGCCACTCATTGTTCAAGAAAACAGAGTGCAATCGCAAATACCGGGAATGCTGGAAGCATTAGATCATTGCTGCCAAGCAACTTTTCTTTGAGGGTTATTCACGCGTCAACTACGTTACAGTCGGTCCGTCCAGAGCAAAAGAGCAAATTATTACTTTCTTTTTAATTTCCAGAGGACTTTATTTACTTTTCCAATGTCATTCATGTTCCTCGTCCACATTATAATCCAAAATTTCTCTTTAGTCCTGAGTAACCAATATTCGATAAACTCTGGAAGAGAATTGTAATTGATTAATTAATGCTTTCCAAATGTGTTATGATCGATAAATGTTTTCCAAATGGAGATGATATCATCCGTATTTTAATCCCAAAACGAATTCGTAGTGGAGTAGAAATTGTGAAAGCAAAACTGAAGACTTTAGTCAACAATTTGAGTGGCAGGGATGGAGAATATTTGAACGGAATGTTCAGTAATATTTGAGTATCCCTTTTCTTGATCGCATAACGACTTCTGCTGATCCTGTTTGGAACCATAAGGAAGACTTCAATAGGCCATTATCTTCCTTTCGTTGTTTTTGATACGTTCCGAATCTATTTCCGATGTCTCAATCTCATAGCAGTCCATTGTCATCAGTTTCAGTAATTTTGGTATAAATTTCCTCATATCGCGAAGGAAAAGGAAGAAATTGCTGCGATAAGGTTATGATTTCTTCGGTCGCAGCATTAAAAACAGCATCCAGCCGTATATCACTTGTGTGAATACTGTTAATCCGTAATAGTAATGGAATTATAGCTTCCTCATCATACCTTGAAGTCAGTTACCTTCCACGAGGTCTTTCTGCTAAATGAAGTTTCACGTAGGGATCCCTCAGGGTCCTATATTCTGAGTCGAGAGTTAAACTGAGAAAAGGTGAGCATACTGTCCCCGAGAGTCCTGAACTGGAATAGCGGTTGTACAGCCTTATCCAATCCGGCCTTGATTTTGGAGGCCAGTTGCCTTTTTTATTCACTTATTTGGTCTCAGAAGAGATGAGCTCACTCTATCCAGAAACTTTTGTGTTATGCAATTACATGTTCGCGTAATAAATGTACAGTTTGGAAAATTTAGCCACTACATCAATGATGAGATGTTTTCACTCTTTTTTGCCAGTATACATGATCGCATTATTGGATCCAACACGAAGCAGATAGTCCTGGTAATATCCAAAATTTCCACAGATGGGGCCCTTTGTCTGATTTGGAGCTCATCTTAACTTGAGAGCAATGCCACCATGTCGCGTTACTCAAGCATTTTGGATCATAATTACCGAGGACACAAATTGTCTGGACTGTCGTTGCAATTACATTCTTTTGCCTTGGGATTAGCTTTTAATGACTTATATCATACATCGCGACCATTAGAGCTCTTCTTTGTTTATTTAATGCCCTATTGTAGCGCATCTCTTGCCGTCTTTTGAAGACGACATATCCAAACCATCATCATAATTTGTAGCCAAAGCAGAATTTCATGTGTTGGGAAAAATGCGGGCAAAACATGTACCGTCAAAACATTGTAACAAGCCAATATGAGCTGCAATTTGCAACTTACTGCAGTGCTTTAATAACCTTTTTGAGGTTAGAGCCTCCATCTATTACACGACAGATCAGTTTGTTAAGAATTTCTGGCCTTTACAGATCTCTCTTTAGAATTTTATCATGTATTATCCCAAAGTCGTGTTGCATACAGTCATACTTAAGTACACTTTTGCCAATTTCATCTATTATCCATTGTATGAGCAATGAGGTCAAATATATCGTCGCAACACCTATTTTTCTAAAAGCCAAATGAGATGGACACCAACGCAAAGCTCTTTTATTTCCTTTCCGCACTTTGCAACCAACTTTGGAATGATTTTCTTAGTTAAGCTTCTGCAGCCTGGTATTCTTATTCTCGTGTTTTGTGCATGTACACAACGTTGTAAGGCAGTGTTCTCAACGACTCGAAGAGATAGGCATTATTTTGTAAGCATTAACACGAGTTGCTCATTATGTGTGCACTATGCTGTAGAGTTGGAAGGGTAAGGCTGATGAATGTTGAACTGAAGTTTAACATATAAATTTTCTTCTTCTTAGATCTTCTTTGGTTTTCCTCGTCGTCGTTTTGTTCCGTATGAGAAAGAAGAGCCTCATACTAGTACTTTTGATGTATTGCTGCATGGAGGCGCAGGGTTGATATTCCTGCCGCGCTCTTATACTTAATGATACCTTTCTTCTCTTTTTTCCATTGCCAAGATAGATGTCGGCTTGGCCCTAGGAGGGCGGTACGCAAACGATTCAAGAAAACATATTGTTGTTCCGTTCCCGAAAAAAGGCCCTCAGCAATGCCTTCTCTGACTTGTAGCCATACATTTTGTGCTTTTGATAAGCTCGTTGCAAGTCCAAAGCTGTATTTGCTAGATTATACGCGTTTTTGGGCCAGCGTTCCTGGATATGGTACACTTCGGACTTGGGGTGCCTGTGTTATCAGCTGCACACTATGTATCAGATCTAATCATTTGATTATTCAAAGGTGAGTAATGGGACTATTCATAGCTCCAATGTTATATGATGTTGACAAGTGAGGGACTGAAGCATTGATATTGTTATTTAGGGAAAGTAAAGGCATGCGAATAATGAGATCGACGTAATTTTGAGATGTCTTTGAAGTCCTTTTTCGGGTGGATATGTTGATATATGTTGAGAGACACAAAATGTGCTTTCAGTAACGTACATATTCTAAAGTAAGAGAGGTTAATCAGTGCGTTTAAGAACCGAAAGCCTCTGAAGAGCTTAAGAAGAGCTTAAGGATAATGGTACATTATTCCGAATATTTTTATTAATATATACAGACAGCGGAAATTTGCCCAAATTATGAGTGCAGCTCGGTCGCGGATAAGGGCACACAATTTGGTTTACCATACCTTGCGTATATGCGGACAACTTAACGTAGCAATTAAGGCTACTTCGAGGACATAGGTCGAATGGTTCCTTCACATTTCCGGTTCGTGTACTTATGTCCGTGGGAAATAAGAACCTGTTTTCCTTAATGCCCACACCACCCCGGCACTTACAAATGGTGCATGTTTTTGAATTATATTTTGGAAATTAATGAAACAATTTTACACTTCATTGCCATTCGATTGCAAATAATACTCTAAATTTTTGTATACCTTTTCTACCACGCATCAACTGAGAAGAAACACCTTCGATCAAAACCTTTACTTTGATTTCATATCCATATTTGCGGGAACCTGACCTTTATACTTCGCGCGCGCTTAATTTAATTACGCTATTTTAGAAAGGATTTCCTCTCCAGTGACATATGTGGTTGCAATGCTTTGGGACCAAAAGTAGGGCTAGAGGTAATTTATTATGTACTTTCTACTACCTCTTCAGTTTAGTGGTTACTATGGGACAATAAGCTCACAGCGCCACAGTTGGAGATACCTTCACTACTTAGGACCTTTTGAATTAGTATCAATGAGAATAAATCATCAAGAAAAACAGCACCCGACTTCCCGTTTCCTAATCAGCACCATCGACACATTTGATGTTCGCCTACTTTTGCCTGTTTTTAGTTCCTGAGAAGCCTGGTAATAATCTATGTCACTACAGATAGAACCTGTATTATGCCTCCGTAGTGAACTGCATTACTCGTGTCCATAGGAAACACGGTTGACCAGAGTAGCCACGCTACAAAAATCCTTTCGTTTGTTCCCGGAGTAAGATCACCTCTCCTAACCAACCATCTCCACACACTACTTCATTTACTCCAAATTTGTTCCCAAGAAATCTTGGGCTTCCTGATGGCCTTATGAACGCAATCTACTGTATGTTAACCTAGTAAGCTCCCTTTATATCCCTGCTGAGTAAAGTTAGAGGTCGAGTAAAGGCCGGCGCAAATAATGGCGCTGCGGACTACCTGTCGCGAGCCGTCCCTACTGGTTCCAAACCATCCACAGGTGTTGAAGAAGGAGACTTCTTCGCAACAATTGGTTCAATCTCTGTCGTGGAGGGGCGTTCATTGGAATCCCAGCTTATCGAGGTCGCTCGTCATCTCCAGGAGTTTAAGATCGAAGAAGAAGACGAAACCAAGAGGCGTGCAATCAAGAGTATGGCGAAGCGTGTCATGGTTTGGGAGGGGAAACTACTACGACGCACGAGAATGGGACTCGAGACTATTCCTTTACTTGAGGATAGGACGTCGATAATCCACAGCTTCCACGAGGATATTGGACACTGGGACACCGACACAACGAAAAAGTTCATCTCTGACCGCTACTGGTGGCCGTATATTCACAGGGACATCCAAAACTACGTGAAAAATTGTGAGGGAGGTCAGAAGACCAAATAGATTCCACCTCACCATACAAGCCTGAAATTACCGCTTTCAAACATATTCGAAACTTATTCGATCGATTTCGCCTTGCCGCTCCCGAAGTCGAAGGGCGGAAGAAGTTTTTGCTCATTTCGGTAGAGCATTTAGGGGGTTGGCCAACCGCTTTGGCCACGGAAGATTCGTCGGCCAACACTGTTACTCAGTTTATGGAGAAGGATATTTTGTTCCACTTTGGTCCCCCAAAGACGACTGTATCCGATAATGCTGGATGCTTCGCCACTACTTCTCTCATCTCCTTATTGGGGAAACACGGAATCTCTTGGAGAACTGTTCTGGCCTACGCCCCCATGTCGAGTGGTAGGGCCGAGAGGATGGTACGCACCATCAAGACTGCCGCCAAGAAAATGGTTCTTTGTCAGGTAATAGATTGGGAGGAGAGCTTGCCGAACGTTTTTTATGGATACCGTAGTCGTCGTCTTGCCTCCGGAGCATCCCCGTTCGAGTTGATGTACGGAGTTGTGCCGCGCATGGAACCATCAGATGCGATAGCTCTAATCTCCAACGCCTCGGAGAGCCATCGTCGATTGGAGTTGTTAGCAAACGTGGCATTCCGGGCACATAGAAGGGATGAACAAGAGCTTTCATTAAGAAACAAGGCAATCGCGGAACCTGTAGGGCTCAACGAAGGCGACTGGGTCCTTGTGGCACATGAGACGGCCTTTCCGACAACCGTTAAATGGCCAGCTTTCAAATCAAGATACTTCGGGCCGTGCCAGATATGGAAAGGGGATCACCCGAGGTATTGGCTGACCTCGTATGGTGTACGTCACTCCCGAGGTGCCATCCACGCAAAGCGTTTGGTTCGTTTTGTGTTCCGCCCCAGAGGCCTGCAAAATTAGTGCCCTCCATTCTCGCCCATCATAATGGTTGCAAATTTATTCTTCAGTAGAACTTTTCTCCTGTTTGTTTGAATGATATGTCTTTTTATCGTTGAGTAATACATTTGTTTTGTTGATTTCAGACACATATCTACAAGATCTTAATTGGTCACCTTCTCATTTTTGATGGATAATCTTGTACGAAGCATCAATATCGCCCGAGAAAACTAGAAAAAATGAAGCACGACGTAGAAGGCAATCGATTGATGTAAAATGTTGAATCACCGTGAACCCTAGCGCTTGAATCTACCCACATTACCCTTCACCTTCGATTGCGTTCCATCGCGGCCGCGACATGCCCTTTTGTTCGAAAATCACTTGGACTAAACTTCAGCGTCCAAGTCTCTCGACGTTCTCGCCGATCTTCTCCAGCGACGCTTTGCATTACTCCAGTGCTCAACCTCTCCAACTGCTTCGCCCTCGCGATTGCGGTGTTGGTGAACAACTAAGGATCAGCTTCCACGACTGTACAGGCAGTCTGAAACTGCACCTCCGTGCTTCTCAGCTTCCGCGTTACCGTCGTTGCGCCACCACAATGCTGAGGAGAATAAGATGGCTAGTAGAGGCACGAGCCAACAACGCGCTCGAGAAAAGAAGGCGCACCAGCCGAACAGGCGTACAACCCTACACGATACACAAGGCGCACAAGCCCACAGAGCGAACCAGCAACAAAGCGCACGAGCCGAGGTGGCGCACGAGCCGAGGAAGCGCCCAAGCCGAGAAGACACACACAAGCCAAGAACCCAGCCGGGGAGCAGGAGTGAACAAAAAGGAGTGATCTCGGGTTGGAAGGGTTGGAAGGGCTGCCAATTTGAAATACCGAAACGTATAGTACAGTATGCGGCCCCGTGGTCCGTGGAGGCTGGTGGTGATGGGGACAAATGTTGCATTCTGAATTGTTTTTTATTATTTTTATATTTTTTAAGTACAGTACAGTACAATACTGTACTGTACGAGTTATATTTGTATTTTAGACTACAGTGCTGAAATTTATTTGTTTCTAGAACCGCCGGCCGCTTTTTGGCCACCAGCATTTTCGGCGCTTGCCTACATATATATTGTATATAGGCGAAGCGCGGGATGCGCGCGAGTAACCGACAACACAACGACCGACACCAACAGTAGCCATATGCTAGTAGCACGGTATGTTCTTCTTATAGAAAGGCCCCAGTGTTGATATTTTTCAGCACTCCCCATTACAGTAGTACACGTTGAAGTTTGTGTGCAAACAACCTTCAAAATTTTATAGGTGGTGGTAAATCGTAAGTTCCAAGGCGCGAAAGTGTGCGGAGAGTACTCAGAGATCAACTAAGAAGGCAGGCGGCGGGTGGCAGCCTGTCGCGCCTGCATCACTTGGAAGCTAACACAAAGCGGGTAACGAAGTCACGAAGTTCCTGCTGAGGAGAGGAACCACGACGGGAAGCAGCGAGGGAGGCGCCTCACCCATAGATATCAATCCCGACGGGGGAGGGAGGATACCGTGTTAGTAGCGGTAATCGCCGTGATGACGATGTTTCTAGCGCTCTGCGATTGTCGCGGCAGCGCCTTCGGTAACTGCACTTGGCGAGATGTGGCGGCGAGCGAAACGATGGGCATTCGTTACCTCGACGGCAAGTTCACTTGTGTGAAGAGCGTAGGCGCCCGGAATGTACATGTCCATTCGTAATAAAGTCGACTCCCAATGAATAGCGGAATTGGGATTGTGGACGTAAAGCGTATGTTCGACGAGTGCAGCAAAGCCAACTTCCTTACAGAAGCGGGCGAGAACGTTGCGAAGGACGTGACGCCGGCGAGTCATGCCGTCTTGGTACTTGCAGGTCAATGCATGTTGTCCGCTTGGATCCACGACGGGCGCGCCGTCAACAGAGCGCGGGGAGCAGACCGTACGAAGAGTAGATCCTGGGAATAGCGCGATACCGAAACGGATAATCACGGCGACCTTCCACGCAGGGGAGGTGGGGGCGATGGAGCGGGGGCAAAAAGGTACCGGAGGAGGATGTGGGCACGGAGATGGGTCATGCTCGGTCGGGTGCTGCTGCGGACAAGAACACCCAGTCAGACTTTGAAAGCGGGAGTTCAGTTGTGATCGCAGGTTGGAGTCTCTCACCGGGGACGGGGGAAGAACAAGGCTCGAAAAGGGCGGTAACTGTTCGCGACGAATCCAGCGGTGGATGGCGCATGTTGGGAAGATAGGGGCGAGATGGCAGACCGGGGGACCTCTTCCAAGTGGCGGTCGTGGGAAAGTGTCAGCAGGTCGGAGAGAAGACGGAAAGAATCCGATTAGCGATGCTGCATAAGCCGCGTCGGTAATATCCGACGTTTGCAGGAGACCGAGACGGCGCATTGAAAAGGGGAGAGGGGCCTGGAGGCGGGCCTGATCCGAGCAGGGCAACTGCAATTGGTGGAACGCTTCCCTCTGGTTCTGTTGGAAGCTGGCAGCGAGTACCGCAGATTGAGTGGGGGGAAGCGTACGTATCAGGTGCATGACCATGGAGGCGTCTGCGCAGAATCGGTAAAGGTGGACAGCCAGTTGCGAATCGTCTAAAGCTCGGAGAGATTGGAAGATATGGTCGACGCCCAGATGGACCCCGTTCGAGCTGAATGAAACGGATGGCGGCAGCGGCTTGGGAACGAGGAAGGAAAATGTTGCCGTCATCTGCATACCAAGCACTCAGAGCAGGTGAGAATTTCAGCTGTAACGAGAGAAGAGGATGAAGAGCAAGACCCCGAGGGGATCACCGTGCTGCGTGCCCTCGGTGCTGCGTGCCCTCGGCACGACACACGTAGTAGGGGCCGAATGCAAGCTCTGTAGGGGCACGGTAACAATAGCGCACCCAACATACAAAACCTAGGGCATAGGCTTGTACCGCATCAAGAACGCGCAGACGGGAAATGCATGCGATGAAAGGCGTTGTGGATGTCAATCCGAAGCAACACGTGATCGTGCAACTCGGATCGCATCGGTACAGTTCTTCACGCGTACCCCGAGGTGATGAGGCAAATGGAATAGGGAAAGGACGGGGGACGCATTTTGCGCCGAGAGCTTAAAAGTTTGGCGCTGTAAGGCAAGCGCGGCAGCGATAGATAGGACGGATTCGCCGGTTTGGTTTTGACAGCGCAGTGAGACTGCCTGCGCTGCAGTGCGGGCGGCACGGCCGGTAGTTTGTTGTTCAAGCAGAGGTTGAGGAACTCTTTCAGAGCATGAAGGCAATCTCGGCCAGGTAGGTTGAAAGTTTCGATAATGTTTTGAGGTATGAACAAGTGTACGCTGAATACACAGTTTCAAACCGTCTGCTACTCTTACTGGTGTTTAACAAAAAGCCTCCCCTGTTCCTTTTTAATATTAAAATACAATATGTAGTGTACAAGCTAAGCCTTGACACGATGATGTGTACAGTACTGTACTGCACAGTAAAGTATTGAAGCGCAGTGAGTGGAGGGGGCGATTGCTGTACGTGTGCAGTGCGACGTGTATAGAGCTGAATGGCCCAGCGCCGTAAGAATTGCGGAAGGGGCGAGTGGTCTGGCGGAGGGGCGGTACAACGGTACGCGTAGCATAAGGTGGCGCCATTTCGATCAGTATCCTGTATCTTCAACACGAGAAAGTGCGGGATGAAGAGGGTGGAGCCAAAATGCGCCTCGCGGTGCGCCGGTGCAGACGAATCAACGGGTGCTGCCTTTTTGGGGAAGGGAGCGCTGCTCAGCGTGTGGAGTGGTGACGTTTCAGGGAGGGCGGTGGAGTGTTTCGAGAATCGTGGGGATGATGCGTGCGGAGTTTTTTCGGTCTACTGCGCGTTGAGGCGATGCCTGGCAAGCCGTTTTGCGCAGCGAGGGCGTGGTCGGCGGTACTGTAGGGCGTGTGATTTCATTGCCAAGACATGCGGGTGTTGGCATTCGGGACTGCTGGAAGATTGGCAGCGAGGGAACATCCACCGCAATCAACCCACATGAGCGAGACACAACAAGTTTCAAAACTACCTACATATACTCCCCGCCTCTCACAACCCAACCCCTTCCCGCCATACCCATCCCCTCACCCTGCCCCCAACAAAATGCATAACCCGTCCACCGCGTCCCCACGCGCCCCATCCCCCGCCGCACCACTGCCACCAACCCCGCCCGCCCACCTGGACCCAACCACCACCACCACCTACCAAACGCTCCCGCTACCAGTACTCGTACGCCTCCCGCCGAACCACCCCGCCCCACCCTCACCCTCCCGCCGCTCCCCCGCCTCCTCCTCTCCCTGCTTCTATCCTCCTCACCTTTCTCCTAGCCTCCTCCCTCACAAGGTACCGTCTGCATCACGCACTCTCCAGCTTCTTTCCCCTCGCCATCTCCGGCGGCATGCAATTTCCACCGCACCCGGTCTACAAGCAACAACACTCTGCATCCGCCGTCCGTGCAGCGCGTTTGCGCCGCGCCTCCAGTCTCGTGGAAGCGCTTCGAACGGCATAGATGCAATTCGTGGTGCCTTTGGTGTTTCGATGTGGATCGCGGCTACCGTGTTGCTGTGCGCCTTGAGTGTGCTCCATTCTCGCCAACGAGGGCTGCTGCGCTCTGGTGGGGAGGTGGCGTCGAAGGGTGTTGTTTTGTAGCTGCGCTTTCTGGCTTTGTTATGGACAGTGTGCTCGTTTCATCCGCGTGATTGGTTACCCGGTCCGTGGATTTTTGGGGCAGTACGGTTTTGGGGCTCGCTTCATGATATGCTAGCCGAGGCTAGCGGCCCGTCAGGTATACCTAGGCTGCAGAACCTCCACTTCACCGCCCACGAGGTTAATCGATATTTCCGCGGAAATCGCAACTTTATAACCTCTTGTCTACTACCTCTCAAGGAGAGCGTGTTCATCCTACTGGCGTCGGTGGAAGATCTCGTGCACCGCTTGTAATGGCTCTGGGACAAGTTTCTGTCCGCGTCCGATAATGGAATACTGATGCTTCCGAATCCGTTGACTTGTATATTACAGAATATTGTGGTTGTAATCTTGACGAGACGAGTAGCAATACTTTCTAAACACGAGGAGGAATCAGAGGGAAATTGATCTGAGAAGCGCCGGGCGGGAACTTGAAGATTCCGTCCCATGCAAGCGGAGCAACGCGTAGTGAAGGCTTGGAGATCCGTTGGGGGCAGATCTACCACGGGTCGCAGCGAAACCATCCATACCTGGAAGAAGTTGAGGCCTGCAGCGACCAGACCCCGGAACATATCAATAGCGACTGGAAGAAGCCGGATATCATATGCGCGGCAGTCAGAGTCGTATCGGGGATGTTTAGCCCACTCATTCATGAAAGTTGCGGCGCCACCTCAGAAAGTACGATCAAAAATGCGTGAGCGAACATGAGGATGTAACAGTAATGTATCACGAAATATCTGTAGAGTGGAGCCCGTAAATCGCGGGGATGCAAAGGTCGTTGCGAAATGGTCACAAAGATGGAAGACAACAGTGATGAAGAATAAGTCCAATGCTCATCAAGGGCAGAAATCCGGCTCACGTGCATCAGTTATGTAAAGAAATGTGATTGGGTTACAGCCAAAACATTTGTCACAATACAAGAAATCCCTCTTTTCCAGTTCTTCGTTCTCCACTCTCCCTCTCCCCTCTCATCACGAAACCCAACAACTGCAGAGCTTAAACATTTCGCCGCCTTCGCGCGCCCGCTCCCTGCGACATGTTGTCGGGTGCTGGCGCGGCCACTTCCACCGGTCTAGCGGGTTCCCGTGCAGATCAATACGCCGCGACCGCTGCGCTCTCGCTGCCACGATCTCGTCGATACCATTGTCCACAGTTCAGCCATCTGTCGCCCCCGGAGTACGTTGGACGAACCGAGAATGGCGCGCAAGAAGTATGGCGTGCTTTTCAATGGTATTCGTCAAGGTTGCCCATCCTAAAGAAACAGGTCCATAGTCTTGTGGTACCGAACAACCCGGGCTCGTCACCCAGTGACGGGAAACTCCAATCTTCCATTTTGGAAGCCGCCCAGTTTCAAACAAAACCCGAACGCTTCTATCGGTAGACGCCAAGGCGTGAGAGCGGGTTTATAACGTCCACGGAGAAGGACATTTACCTGGCTTTGATGGGACCATACGCAACCGAGCGACTGTGCGTGCCTGCTTGCTACACGGGTCGGTGGTATGTTCAACCCTTTCGACTTTGCACTCAACCTCCGTTATCAGGAAAATTGAGTAAACCACCCATTTAACCCCCTCTTTTCCTCGTTATGTTACGGCGACGGATTTGGCAACCGTCATATTCCTCTATGATTCTGATGCTATCATATCCAATGTAATTGTCTCATGGCAGTTCTACTACTGTTGCATGGCTCTTTCGTCTCACGCGTCGCACACATGGCAGCATCCTGCTTTGATTTCAAGCAATCTACCTGTATCCAGGATGCAGCGCTTTTCTCAATCCTCCACGGTGTTGCTTGAGACATGTTGCTCATCATGCTACTGAACGGGCGGCGGCAACAGTCTTTTGGTCACCTGTTCGGGAGCGTAGTACCCCATTACTGCGGTGAATGCCCTTTTGAGTCGATTGTGGGTCTGGAGTACTTCGGGTTGAGTCTAATATATCTTCAAAATGTGTGTTGCACTTCGAATTAAAGAGAATAGATGATCACGGTTTTTACTTGTCAAGTTTTAATTAACTTCAGCTTGCGCAATTTGGATTTGGGTTTACTTCAGTACTTCCCTAATTAGAAATATGTCGTCAATTAGAAAATTGGCATTTACCATTTGAGGTAGCTCCAATTATGTCGACAACGGAAGGGAAGTCCACAGTATAAGAATGAGAAGAAAGTAGTGGTTTGAGTGGAGAATAAAAGAAAAGAAAAAAGCGAACAGACAAGCAGACAAAACAACAGGCCCCAACATTGCAGTCAATGCACCCGTACCCCGAGAAGAAATACAGCCCTCGCTAGGGCCGGTCCTATTCACGGTGTTACTGCCGGAATCTACACACACAACAACCCCGTCGTGTCGATGTGTTGATAGAAACCGGGACCCACATCAGCCTCCAGATAAGGCCGACCGTGGTTCCGAGGAAGTTACACTTGCCTCGGAGAACTTGACAATGCGGGGGAGCTTTAATGTTTGAAATACATGGTCGTTTGTGCCTTGAAATATTCTAGAGGGTGACCAGTACAGGGGAGCTTGGGGTGATTTACTAATTACGGATGTAGGACGACTATTTTCCGAAGACTAAGGGGCAGGTCTGGAGGAAAGGCTTGGGTGTTTACTTTTAGAAGATATATCCGAGCTATCTCATAGTTTTCAGACAACCACAATCGACTCAAAAAGATATGCAGACACAGTAATGGGGAAGGAACTACGCTCCTAAAAGGGCCAACCAGGCAGGTCTGTGTCCTAGAGACCAGTAGTAAATGAAAGTCTAAACGTAAGTAAAACACCAAATCATTTTCGCGGATAATCAAAATTGCAGGCTGAAATGCTCTTTAAAAAACGGAAATTATCGGTCACATCCGAATCCCGTGTGCCTCGAAGTGATACCCGCTTGATAATCACGACTTCCGTCCAATGGGTTCCATTTCCAGGTATCCCGCGTTGTGAAATCCACAACATGGAAGTTGAAAAACATCTTTTAGAATCTAAAAAGGGAACGTAGTAGGGAGTTCATTTACTGTAACAGATATGCTGGCTGAAAACCAGGCGGCTTGTACGTTGTGCATGCATATGAAATTTTGCGCCGGTGATCACTCTACTAGCACGTAGAGGGGGGACAGCAAGCATACAAGCCGCAATGGATGTTACTGGGCTCGATCTGGCTCTCTTAAGAATATTGTGCGCACTGAACTGATCGCCAATCCGCGACTGCTTCATGTAACACTGGAAACAGTTTAACCTGTCTTTCAAATATTAGGACACACTGCATCTCTTCCTCGTTGGATTTTACTGCCAATGCGGAGTGTCGCTGTTAAAGATTACTATGCACCTTCTAAACCCGACCCCAACGCGCGATTGGCGAAATTTATCCAAAGTTCCTTGATGTCGGCGGACGCCGCCTGTCACGATGGTATTCAAGCAAAGAACCTGTCAATGTCTCGGTAAAAGAGTCAGCCTTTTTTAGGAAGTCAAAATGTTAGTAAAGGAGTATGGGTTGATCTGATAACTCGAAAATATTCTATACTGACATCAGTAGTAGTAATGGATCTTACATATAGAAGTACTTGATTTTCACATGCCTCCCGTCCAGGTCTGCGAATCTCATTTACTAATGGGATTTATTCCGTATTATTTTCGTATATAACTGCAATATTTTCCTGTTTTATAATAAATATCGGAGAAAACTGAATAGTTTCACCCCTTCGGTTGCCTGATTCGGAACTACTACGACTTGTATAGTCTAACAAATACTGTATTATTACGCTCGGTAACTACTTAGATTTAAGGCAAAGGCATAACTACATTACTTTTCTCTTCTCCGCACAGATTAGTTACTACTAGCGCAGCAAACGCATCACAAGGCAAAGAGCACAGTCCGGAAAAACGACGCAGACAAGACAACCTGCGCTTTTTTGCCTCATTGTAATTTCGGCACGGTTAAATAAAAGAAAAAACACGCGCATGTGCAAATCCCATTAAGGTCTCAATTTATTGTTCTCGGCAATTGGAATTATAGTGACTCACTTTATTTATACCATTGATCCCCGCAACAACAAACTCAACCAATACACGCCGAAACCATATCACCTCTGATAGCAGCATGTAAGCTTGGATGGAACATTCATGGCCTGCTACTACAAGCACATGCATTGGACATCACAGGAAAAAATTGCTGCTGTCGTGTAGTTGGAGGAAAAAGGAAAGGTCAAAAAATGGCGAGTGAGTAATTGTATGGGTTCTGAATTGAAGGTGCTCTTCCTTTCACATTTTCTCAGTGCCTACCATGAACTAACGCTTTCCTAAGGCCTGAGATGGACTTTGAATTCTGTTAGTATCTGGGTATGCACTCAAAATTCTCTCTCAAATTGCTTCTCCCTTTTCGGAGGTAGCACAAAACTCAGGTGAAGTAAACCAATTTGGTAATTGTAAGGTCTTAAAACATATACTAAATAAACTTAAATACAATGAGGGGAACTATGTTGAAGAGAATGACTAAAGTTTTGAAAAAATCAGGATAATTGGCTACCCTCGCTGCTGAAAATCAATATGTTCGAAACAGGAACTGAAAAATACCTCTGAAATTATTATTTCCCCAATAAAATCCCTGAAACTCTCGCTCGAACGGTTCGCTATGATAGATAGACTACAAGAAACATTTAAGTATTATAATCACTTTCTTTTACCCTAAAACCCAAAAGCTACCCTTCTTAGAGTCCGATATCTCAGTAAAGTGCTCAAAGTCACCATTTCCTCAGGAAGAAGGCTCTGAAGAAAACAATGAGCTCATTAAGATGGAATCGCATAGGGTCCCACGCACAAAAAGCATCCAAACTTTCCTCGTTGTCATTTCTTTCTAAGCCTCCGCTGCTTTCCTTCAAAAAAATTGCGATCAACTTGCTCTCAAGGGTTTTTTCGTTCCCCAGTCCGTTCGAAGTCATCGAATTACGTGGGGATACGGTTGATCAGTGCCAGGTTGTTGCTGTAGGAGAGAATCTTAGTGCCTTTTCTGATGATGTAGTAGGGGTGGAGGTTGTTTATTTTGGTAAAGCTATTTGTTACTGCTGCGGAAACGAGAATGAAGTTTATTATACACTAGAATGTTCTAAATATTTCGATAATACACAGTTCAAAAAGAGTAGTGAATAATAAACTTAGCGAAAACTGATTTTGCGATTGCATCTAAGCAGGAAGCTTGCTCATAGAGGCGATCATGTATGATAAAATCGTTGGAAGAATCAGTTATCCTTGATGAAGATATTCGGAGTTGTACTAGGCAGCAACTCCTGAGAATTTATATAGATGTAAATTAATTTTCGAGGAATGCAGAGGACGTAAAGTTGCTACGCATTGTAAAAAAAGGTAAGGTTAGAAAAAAAAGGAATATTTGTCAAGCAGAGCGAAAGATAGGGAAAAGCCAGAAAAAAAGCGCTTCCTGTATGAACGTGTTTATTCAGGCTAATTTATGTCAGCTACCACTCCTAGAGCAATCGAATCGAACTAAGCTTCAGATGGAGAGAGAGATTTGAATATCTGCAACTTCGATTTTCATTTTTTGTGAGTTGCATTTATCTTGAGCTCAAATATGGTACGATACAAACGTTGTGACTGTCGTTGACTGCTATAAGAACCGAAAGAAACATTGAAAATAACAATATCGCACACACCGAGTAAAAAAACATGACCTCTTCTACATTGAAGTACAAATTTGATTTCATTTCACTGTACAGATCTAGGTGAGTCCATAAGTTTTCCCGAAATTGATACAGCAGAAGAAAATTATTGCAAGGGAGTGTAGAGATGTATACGAAGCGTCTAAGTAGTTCATGGCAGAGTACGCAATAACTTGAACTTTTGATCTTGACTTTTATTACAATTGGAATGCTTTAATGCGTTTTTGTGTGTGGGAAATTATTATCAATCCAAAGATATTTGAATTTCAACCCAGCCACATGCCTGACCACGTCATTCAAACCTCGAATTTATCACAGTTTGATCCACTGAGTGTGGATATGGGTACTGGGACTAGCGTTTAAAATTCTTAATTATGATTTTCAACTTTCAGCTTGTGCTTTTTAAAGGTGAAGCAAAGGTGTTTCGTGCTTTGCAGTCATCATGAATAAAAATTGCTAAAACGGCGCCCTTTCCTTCTGCAGTATGGTGTTTTAAATTTCTCTCGTAAGTATTTTGAATATCCTCCTTGAGTGTTAGACTTGTTTATCAGCTTTATTTTCACCAGTATTGCATCTTTTCCACAAGAAGTAGTATATTTATCATTAATTTGGTGTCATCAGCTGCGTCAGAGTCTGTTGTCCGGTCTGGGGTGAATATGAGTAGTTAAATGACAGGCTTTTATCTACTGTATCTGCCGCAACTTCAAGGTCAGTTTATTGCTGATATCCATTTTGAAATTACCATTTCTGTTTTCAGCACTATTATAATCATTAAGTTATGATATTGAAGAATAATGTAAGCCCCTGTGTCATTTCTCATTTCAGTAATACTATTAATAAGATGGTTGTTCTCGGTCGGATTATTTTATAACTAATATTAAAGGAAACTTAGATACATTAGGGGTAGTAAGTGTCATATACACCAAAGATTTAGGATCAAATAATATTAATCTATCAAGTACGACATAACATGATTCTCGCGTAAAATTTTGTCTCAAATAGGTTAAGTTAGATTAACACTAGGGCGATAAACTGTGTTACATCCAAAGGTTTGACTTGATTACAGTGGAGAGATGAATCTCCAAATGGTGAATCTCAGGGAGATTTACCGGCCGTATAATATCTGACCGTCATCTTAAACTTATCGTAATAGTGTCGGCAAAGACCTATCTGGACTTTTGTTCAGTGATTGCCGTAAAGTGTTTCTTGCAGTCATAGGGGGTTCGATTACTATATCTCTTAAAAAATACAGGAAGCTTCCATTTTTCGCTTGCTTTTCCAACTACCTGCATAATATTTCAGAACTTTTCTTTCGAAACAGTCACATAAGTTGCTGGGGCAAATCGATGGGTATTATTTTATTGTAGATCATGCTCCCAGTTTTATTTTTGGTCCCGGAATGAAACAATTGATTTTAGCAGACATGAACGTAATCATTAGTCACTATATGTGCTTTCTTGCTTCCATTCTTTAAAAAAACCTTGTTACTATCCTCACAAATAATTTCTTCTTCACGTCATTCTCACTAAGAAATCTCATCAGAATCCTGACTTTATTTATATTTGGGAGACGGGATGTCATTAATACCTGTGACATCATGTTTTTAGCAAGGTTTTTATGTGCTACCATAACCAGAGCACATTGAAATTAATTTCTATCTAAGTTAATTATAATATTTTAGGTCAGCTTCACCTTTTTCAATGTAATTTGGGTTATCTTATGAACTTTTCAACACCAAAATAATATTGAAAACATTCTGTATCAACTGAAAATGCGTTTTTGGTCCAAACGGTGTGAAAATTCTTTCACCGGGGAGAAAGGGGATCGAAAGAAAATCTAGAACCATTTATCGAACCTCTAGTGAGATTTTAAGTGATAAAGCCCTATCAAACCTTGACGAAGACCAACATCCATTAATTTTTTTTCTCTTGATATCTTTTTAAAACCTAGATCATAACCAAGTGGAATAAATAGATCAAAATCAGCCAGATTGTCAATTTTGCACTGCTTTTTGTCATCCGGCACACAGTTCCAAAGTTAAGCTCTAATCTTGCAGTGACATCTTCGTTTGCTCTTTTTGCAAATATGTCGCATTCGTTAGCACATAGTATAAAAATTTTTATCATTTGTTTCATCATAATTCTTATTTTCGGGTTTTCTTTTCTTTATAGTATGGATCTTGTTTACTATTTCTTGATTTCATCAGATGATTTTTTCCATCGTATTTTTGAGTTTAAAAGAGATCAGGCTGTAGCTTATTTATTAATTTTACACATGACAGTAACAAGATGCAACAGCCTTAGGAAACTGCATGAAAATATATTGAGTAAATAATCTGGATCCGAAATAATCCAAATATGAAGAGCGAATTGTCAAAGAAAACAGATTCCATAGATCCATTAGTCAGTTGTGGTTCTTATGGGCCTTATGTTGAAAAGATGGCGAAAATGTCTCCAAAACTGAAATCATCGACTTGTTAAAATTTTATGTAGTGGTTGAACTGTTAAAGAGGACACGGTTGTGGAACTGGTTCATATTGCTTATGTGGAAATTGTTTGCAGTAGGAAGGAATTTTACGACAAAAATAACCACATAAAGTCCAGTTACGTGCCAACCATGGATGATCGTACTGAACTAAGGCTTCAAATAAAGTTGGGAATGTTACTGTACTACGATCTCAGGGAAGTATAAGGAACTAAACGATTATTTCAGATGTTTCATTCAGAGGTGGAAACAATTTGCCCCCGAAATGCTTCCTTATTCTAAACTATTATTCAGCCAGCCTCTAATCTATCTAATATTTTAATATTTTAATATCAAATGAATCGAAAGTCCATAAATTACGCTAGAAATCAATTACTGAATAAGATTGTAAACATACATAGCATATCAACTTGTTGGAATATCAAACTACTTTGGATGCCCTTCGTTGGCTCTTTTGACAAAAATAGACTGACTTTCTCGTTAAAATAGAATTATTATATTCAATATTTATTTGTTATTAAAAGGAGGTCTAGCTCTCCGGGACTCGGCGTTTTTCTCAAAATTTACCCGTATTCTATCATACCTGGACTATATTTGCTTCCGTATGATCCTTTTCGTAAAAATTATTGTAGTAGAACCCTTAATTTTTGTTTTGGCCCTTCAAATCAAGCATAAGTTCTCGAAAAAAATAAGAAAAAGTGATGTAATTTTTAAAAAACTACAACTTTTATGCGTTCAAAGGAATATTATATTTACAATAAAGATAATAATGAAAATGATTTCACTCTATCCAATGTCTATTTTACTTTTACGCTCTCCTGTAACAAAAAAAGTTGGAGGAAAACATTACCCGTTTTGAAATTCTTTGGCACTTGGTTGAGAAATAAGGATCTCTTGTTTGCTTAAGCATTTGGAGACTGGGGCAGGTACATAGACATCTGAACCATGAACACAAGATTAAGCCCTATATAATACTTAATTCTTGCTCTGTCGAGATAACTTTGCAGAAAAACTCAAATTACTGCTCTCTTATGCCTCTTTCTACCGCAAAGCCAAACTATATTCGATTATAACTCAAAGTTCTTCAAAATTTTTCGAACTTCACACTTTCTTTTTGTTATAACTCCTATTTTATAATTTTTAAATCCAATTTTTGTTTGATTAATACCGAAAACTGCCATAGTTCTCGTGCAAAATGGATAAAAAAGAGCAATTACTACGATTCAGTAACGAAAATTACTAAAAAGATCTAAATGAGCGGCTATCAACGACCTAGTCTCGAAATTTCAAAAAAGTGCCAAAATGAGGACTTATCTGGATTAGTTATGAAATTTCCGCCAGACAAATCAATTTTTCCTGGGAAAACCCTTATTTCATCTCTACAGTTTCAAAATACAAACATTATGTATTTAGAGGCTTCACAACTACTTCTCAATACGGTACTGCGAAACCAAGCAAAGATTTTCGTTATATTTTCGAATTTCCCTTTTATGTATTTTAAACGTTTTTGAATAAACATGTAGAAAGAACTTAATCGTAGTACTTGAAAGTACTAAATACATTGTTGAGAAAATACATTACGCAGATCTAGCTTGCCCAATAAGCCAGGCATAACAATATAACATACAAACAAATTGATGTATTTATATAGTTCAAAAGCAGGACAATGATAGGATCACCAATTAAGGAATTACTAAATACTAAAATTATTAAAGTAGAGTGTAATTTCGATATTTGTCGGGGAATGAATTTTAAACTCAATTTAAGATACAACTTCGCTAGAAATTTTTAGTTCTAACTGTATATCTGTACTGACGCAATAGAGTGAAATAATGCGCAGTCATAAGTGAATGTAATCTATTTGAAGCTACAATAGCCTTATATTTCGATATATTCAGTTACTTAATGTGAGTCTGAAAGCTTATAGCACTAATCTGTTTTTATTCTTGGTAAACAATAAAATGCGTACATTATGTAAGCTCACGGCAAACATATGAAAATATATATATTTTAGGTGCCATCACTCTCTCTTTCTACTCAAACTTTTATTAATTTAAGTTTCGTTTCCCTACGCAACGATCATCGGAACATTGCAATACGATCAACAGAAACTTTGAGTTAATAAAATTTACTTATTTTCAGCACTCGAATTCTTGCTACCCCCTCAATAAATAACGGCTACAAAAATATTCATGTTGAGTTTACAGGAGCCATATCCTATTTGTTCCCAAAATCAATTAATTCTACTGTATTGATATGTCTATATATAGATAAAAGCTCCTTAAATGATTAGAAGTGATCAATATCATAATCTCTTAACCCTCTAGACGGTTTTCCTGCCTAATTTTCCCCAAAATCGTGGCTCTTAGGTATTTTCTACAGACTAGAGTATCCTACAATTCAGGCCTTTTTAATATGAAGCACCTAGATTTTGAGAAAAAATCGCGTAATTTCCAAGAAAAGAATTGAATTTATCCTCTCGTGTTTGTCTATTGTAAACTTCTAACAGTCAAACACCCAGTATAATTGCGGGGTTAATAACTAGAAAAACAATTGAAAATGCTCCTCAGTATATTTTAGGTGGCCTTAGCCCCCGATTAGAACAGTAAGGAATGTTTCATTAATTTATGCACCAATTCTTACCATTGACAGAAAACGTTCCAATGCTTTTTGATAACTATTAACTATTCTTCTATCTCATATGAGAGCGAAGCAGGACGAACAAATATGAAATACAGATGTTGACATTTCATATGATGTTTTTTGCTAATGAAAATTTTCATTGAATAAAACAATAGTATCCCTCTGATCATAACATGATGGAGGTCTTAGCTGTATTACACTGCTTCCAATACGTAATTTCGGCGAAGTGCCCTTTTTAACTTTTTTTGCTATGTAAAGACGATGGTTACCATTTTATAGATGAGATTGATCTCACTTCCATATTTGACTGCCACTTAAAGTGTCGAATAGTCCTAATTAACGGCTCGGTACTACGATCCCGAACTGGGGGTCTTGCAAGAGTCGGTAACAAGACCGGAATGATTCTGTTTTTCAGTTTGAGTGCCGGAGCTCATAATTACGTTTAATTACTTTAAAATTTTTGAAAACGAGAAAGTAAACCTTTTGATATTCTGCTGGATGTTTCTTTTCGGGTTCGAGTTAGAACATGACCTCTCTGTTTGAAACTGGAAGCAAATAAGAAGATGGACGACAACATAAAAAATTACTGTATGAACTCAGGATATTCGGATAGAGACCATCAGTAAGAAAGCTGTGGGAATACGCGTACGCGGATCTAGCCGATTTCGTGGCCGCCTGAGGATAGGTTAGGGCGGTGCTAACCCAAAGTCACGCTGCCGCGGCGGTCTTGTCTAATGCAGCATGCTTGCTCGCTGCCATTGCGCCGGCTCTGTAAGAAGTGCTATTTAGTTTACCTAGTGACCATTTTCACGCACAAAGCACTCATAGCGGCATGGATACAACCGTACATATATTTCATACATTCAAATAACCCAAAAATCTCCAACTACGGGAATTAACTGGAAATTTTGCTATTTCAACGAGTCTAATTACAAAATTTGGAGTAAAGTGAAGCAAGAAGAGAAAGGCAGAAAAAGAGGCACAGACAAAGAATATAGATGAAGAATTAGGAAATGTAAGTGGAAAACATCGTAGATGAAAGTTTCGAAGGAAGAGGAGGGAGGTTCGGAAATTTAAAATGTAATAAATTGTGTATGAGTTACAAATGCATATTTAGGCTAATGGTTGTAAATACATATATCAATTTACATTTTTTAAGTGAATCTGAAATAATTCCACATGTCCCAATTGGGAAATATATTCCTAACAAAAGTACAGAGAATTTATTTAATTTCTCATTCATAAATTTATGCACTCATTCAGGACAGAATACATGTATGGATATTTCATTGACTTTTTATTCTGTAGTTTTAATGTTAATATTGTATGAATATGAGGAAATCGATCAGCGCTATTCTTTAAAAATTTTTCTGCCTAATTTGTTCTTATTTACAATTAAATCCGCATAATGTATCCAACAAAACACAAGCTTGAAATAAATTTCACATTGGTTGAGTCAGAAAAACTACTAGCTGACCGTTAACTTTCCATTTAAGGTCCAATTTAGCCATAATAAATCCTTACATAATCTATACTTTGGGTATTTTGCCAGAGGTGTGCCGGAGGCCTGGAACAAAATAAATATAGCATCAATAAATTTTAATTAACTGTTTGCAGAGGGAATTTCATAGTTAACATTTCTGGCTTCATAAATTATTCTTCTACCACAGATATTGTACAGTGTGCTGCGCTTAACAGTTTTGTGCTAACATGAATAAAACTTTTGCCTCACATGAAAGCAGGGGCAATAAGGATGAACAGTAGTAATGAGGGATTCTTTTGATTCTTACTGTATTAATAAGTAAATGGATTAAAAAAACAGCGAACAGTGGAACCTTACCCGACAATGTGAATCAGAAACGAAAATAGATTAATTTTGGACACATGATATATAGATCAAAAGTAAAAAATACTTAATTTAGTGAATAGAATTAGAAATGGGTAAATTTAGAGTGGTTTGAAAATATTTTCAAATTATTGGACGAGTTAAGTCCACTCTGGACACATAGCCCTCAGAAACTTTTAGTAGGAGAAATTTAGAATAAATTTCAGAAATATGAAGTTGGGACGTATTGTAGGCAAGGATTATGCAACATTATATTTAAAGTTTGGAGGGTTTATTTAATCAACCACGCGTTGCTGAATAGTGACTAAATTTAACCACCTTAGATTGGATTCTGATAAGAAATGATGTAAGTTGAACAGCAAAGATTGCGTGAAAGTGTGCTCTAAAACATTTATAAAAATGAGAACTGCTTATTACATAGACAATATATAAAAATAAGCACAATTTGTTGTAAAGGTCACAGCCAGGATCATTTAACCCAACTTTCATAAGAGATTTTCTCTACGATTCCAACAGCATACTATAGTGCACAATATTGCAAAAATATTCAAAAATTGCGACCGTACTTGCAGATATCTACGGTAGGGCACAATAAGGTGGGCAGAAGATTAATTTAAACCTTAACTTTAGTTTTTTTGAGTTGGTTTACGAATCTAAACTGACACTGATTTCTACCATATGCGTAGTCGAGGATAGAGTTATTCTGCACTGCGATCTCCTGCTCTTTTTTTTGCCATTCACGTTCGCAGTTGTGACAAATTAAATATTAATTTAACTTATAGGTGGTTCCAGATCTGCGACAGTACCCTCTCTGATCTTACACAAGTTGATGTTAAGAGTCTATACAGTAGTTCAAAGTAGAATTTATTTCGTGTTTACAGTGAAGATTTGTACATACTTGACGGCTACCTGTTATGAAGTATTTATGGCCAATTTCGTCCATTTTTCAAAGAAATACTCTAGAGGTGCCCAAAATATGGTATTTACGCTAGATTTATATATTTAACACTGTCAAATACTTTGAGATTATACCTTTCACATCTACTTTTGCGTTGGTGGAAGGGCTCTGTTATTCAAATTGCAGACCATAAATATGTGGGAAAGGTTTGGGTGTTTTACTCTTGGAAGATATATGCGATCTATCCCATTTCAATGCAATTCATTAGCACTCTTAATATTCCCATCGCTCGCAGTAGACTGGTCCAATTTCTCCGTTCTTGCGGTCTCACATCCACACAAAAACATTTAATGCACTTAAAATTAATACACCCTCTTCAACTTAGAGTCTTTATCCTATTTTAGATGGTATCTTATCTAAAAATGATTTTTGTTTGTGGTATAAAGAGATTTATAGGTGATAAAATCACGAGAATATAGTACTATCGGCTATTAAACTACGCGATCAAACTTGATTATTTCCTTTTTAACTATCTACTTTACGACCCAATCTTCTGCTCAAAGGTTGCAATCTCGTCGCCTATTCAAAAACCTTTGTATGAATTCATAGGTGCTCTCATCAAAGATTATTTGCGTAAAAGCGTAATATAACGAGGAACGGTTGGTGGGTCAGAGGTTTCTTTTCCTGTGATGGATGTGAATGGAGAAATTCCTATAGAAAATCTCTGTTGACCTATAATGCAGCCGATGGAGCGAAGAGAAAACAGAGTAAGAGGAGTATGTGCACACGGAGAGGGGCGTTGCTCGGTCAGATTCTGGTGCGGACAGGAACAAGCTGTCGTACTTTGAAATCATGAATTCAGTAGTGAAAAGACTGGAGCCTTTCACCGGGGACCGGCGAAGAACGACGCTCGAATGGGGCCGTGGCTGTAGGCGACGATGGCAACGCACAGTACGGCATTTCGTGCGGATACCAGAACAGCCATCCATCCCATTCGAATACTTAGATTTTCCGCGACTTATTGAATTAGTTGGGGTAGAGCAGCAGCAACTATCCCTAATTACGCATCTAGAGAAACGAAAAGTCCTGTGGATGGACAAAGCAAGAGCAGTACGAATATACCGTATGAGATATTTAAAAATTCTTTAGTATATTTACATCCGCACTGAATCCGCTTAGTGCCGAGGATGTAACTCTCCGAAAAGGGCTCTGGGAAAGTCCAATTTTGGTCTACAATGATATCTGACGTACGGTCATATTTGCGCTCTTGTATCAAAAGCTGTCAGAAAATGAAGAGGGAGAGTACCTCGCCCATTCGTAAATTTCCTGTACTATGCAAAGCCTAATGAACTATTCCAATGCGACTACGTAAAGCTTCGTTTAAGCTTAGATAAGAGTAACTATGTACTTAGGCTGCGGAAGGACCACTCCAGTTAATCTTTGTATCTCTACTCGCATAAATATCGGCTGCCATTGCTACTTGGCTATCATAGATTGGTGCAAACCTTCTGGTGTACCTGAGGGGCTCATGTCATATGGCCCACTTTACTTTCAAAACGAGACCCTGCGCCTTGTTGGGAGATGTTTCGAGACCACATCTCATTTTACGCCCCCTTACTACCCCTGTAGTAATAAAGCAGTAGAAAAGCTCTGAAAGGAATTTATTAGAACAGCTAGGGCAGTTTTATTGAAACTAAAACTCAGAACTGGTGTGTGGTGTGAAAAATGAAAGAAATATTTTTACAAGTATGTGAAAACTATTTAATTTGTCTTCCATATGGAATGCAGCGAAGAAAATTTGTGCACCAATATTTTATTTGAGGCCCACAATTTTCATTTATTATGAACCATCGAAATGTTTTTCTATTTTCCACTGGCCCATTTTTATACTGTGTTACACGTGAAGCAATGTCTATGCGTGCCAGTTGGTTTTTGAATTCTGCAGTTATAATAAATAGAATTACATTACGAGAAAATTATTATTTGGATCAATGCTCACCTGTAGAATTAGTCTACACTTATCACTGAGCATGTACTTGGTCTACAAAAAATATTTTACTGCCGGAATCATTTTTGTAGCTTCTCTGCTCTGATCCCCAGTACAAGTAGTCTTAGGCACTTAGAAAACATTCGGAAGCCTCCGGCCATCGAACTATCCCTTTATATCTATAAATATTGGTTTTCTTTTTATTATTATTCTTATTCCTATTCAGGTAGTTTTATTATTCATCTATTAGAAATTATCTATTTTGGATAAATGCATCTCATTTAAGTTTTTTACATCTGGCCTGATCTCTTGCAATTCTTTAATAGCGTTTTTGGAAACCAACCATCACGAAAAAGCGAAAACGTGACATTTCTGAGTGCATTCTCTGGTTTGGAGCCTACGTCAACAATCAAAACGTTCATTTGTATTGACACAGGTGCTGTAGTAACAATGAAACTAGTACGACAGGAGTGCTCCATGAAGATTCCTGATCTACAAAAGGCTGTTTCTGACCTGAATTACGATGTACAGAAGAAAATAAGTGAAAATAGACGTGCTCTGTGAGAGGCTACATCAACGGTTAAGCTATCCTATTTTGCTACAGTGGATTACGTATTAGTCGTGCGAGATGACTTTGAAACTGGAAAGAAGCTCGCACTTCGTTGAAGAGACCCGAGAGGTGCTATAGGGCAGATATCAGATTAGATCTTGCAGATTGAAGAACTTCAATGGTAAATTACAACAACGGTCCGGTTAAAGTTTACTCAGACGGTTCGTTGAACGCTGGTGCCGTAATTTATCGCGGATTTTCATCGGAGACGGGCATGCCCGTGTCGTGTTTGGTGAAGTTAATAGATGACGGTGGTAAGCTCAAGGTACGAGCACAGTGGAAAGAGCTTCCAGCATTAGAGGACACACTGGAACTGAGACCAAATTTAAGGATTTTCCTTACTATTTCGACTCCTGGAACGCAACAAAACGCCCCGTATTCTCGTTACTGCGCGCAATTCTGCATCTCGGATCTTTACAACAGAGGATTGCAGCACATGGCGAAATTATGGGAAAATTTTTGGGTTATTTCAATGTTTGGAAGATGTGGTCGGTTATATCCAATGCGTCATGCAGGATAAGTCGTCACTGATGGGTAACAGTACATGACATTCCTTACAGGGCCGGCTCAATGCCTGCGAGCAGGCATGCCGCGCTAGACATGATGGCCGCGGCAGCGCGCCTATGGGTAAGCACCGCTATAACCATCCCATAGGTCTCCATCGCTCGAACGGCCACGTTCCGCCCGACATCGGTTAGCACCGCTTACGCGTCTGGGTGCCAGACTCCAAGGGTGGGTATTAGGATAGGCAAAAGCCTTCCTCTAGAAGCCTTCGTGAGCAATGGTTCATACCTTCTACGTTTGGTGGAGATGGCTGCGTTGAGGGAGGTGAGAGGGTTGAAAGTAAATGTGTGGTGATTTAACATTTGATAGGTATGTCCGGTTGCGACCCCGAATATCCTACAGGCTGACCGGTAGTACCTCTTAAATTTCCGTAAGAAGCCGGCTCAAGTCCGTCCAGCAGACAAGCTGCGCATGTGCTTTTGCTGTGCAGTGCCAAGTTCGTTGTCTTACAATGCCAAGAACAGTATGGATCGATTACATTATTTAGATCCATTTAGGGATCAAATATTTGTATAATACTTTATTCAATACAGCCGACTTTGTAACAGGGTAAGCGTGGTCGTTTACCAAAACCCTGTTGTTCGTTTCGTTACACTAGCGTTCGTCGTTCCGCCCGTGTTGCCTCCCTTCTATCCCATGCTCTACAGTTAGCCTCATCAGTTTAAGTAGCGATTTGGGTACTCGGGAGTTGGTCCCGTCGGCGTGCCCCGCACCGTCGGGGTGACGACGGCGATTGCCCAAAGTCATAAAAGTTCTCGTGGCAGCCTGTCCTGTAAGCTAGCTTGGTCGAAGGGTGTACATTACAGTAAGAACCCTAAGTCGGTTACACTCGCCCGCTCTTTGAAAGCGATGTCCTCAGCGCTTTCTCATATTCCTTAACGAGTTCCTTGCAATGCCCTAGATCAGACTTCGCGATCCATTCAGCCTCAGACTCAGACTCTCCAGTGAACTGGACAAGATAATAAATCCTGCGATTCTCTCGGGTCTTGTCTAAAATACGCTCTACTTCGTGTTCGACAGCCCCGTCGGCATCAATGACGACTGGAAGGGGGCCAGAGGCACCCTCGGGGCGATGATAACGCTTGAGCTTTGAAACATGAAATACATTATGTGCTCGCGACATCGTGGGAGGCAATTCCAGACGATAAGTAACAGGACTCATTACTTCTAGCACTCGCAATGGCCCCAAATACTTCGGACGCCACTTAGTTGGTAAGGACGATCTATTAAAGCTGTCCAGGCCGTCAGAACGTAACAAAACCAATTCATTCTTCTCAAAAGACACGTTTGGATCCCTACGAAGATTCGCGTAGTGCTGTTGCTTGGCACGTGCTGCTGCTATATTGTCGCGTGCGAGAATGCGGTAAGCTTCCAGGCGGTCAGCCAATTCTCTCGCTGACTGGCTCGGGACTTCTTCAATAGAATAGCTTCTGGTCTTCACACTCAACGGTACTCGGCCGATGTCTACTTCAAAGGGGGAGAGGCCTGTGCTCTCGCTTCGAGAACAGTTATACTCGAATTCTAAAACTGGGAGCATACGACTCCACTGATTCGGTGATCGCTGAATGCTAGCTCGTAGCATTCCAGATAATGTCTTAATCGTAACTTCTGACTGGCCATCTGTCTCTGGGTGGTCAGCAGTAGACATGTTTAGGTCGACTTCAAAAATACGTGTCAAACCTTCCCAGAACTTAGATCTGAATTTCGGATCCCGATCGCAGATGAATTTACGTGGTACTCCGTGCTTTGCAAACAAATACTGCTGCAAAAGCTGAGCTGCACCGGGAGCATCAATTGCTTTCGTGGTGGGGATGAAGATTGCTCTTTTTGAGAGTTTATCTACGACAACAAACACAGAATCAAATGCATCTTCATCCATAGGTAGTTCCGTCAAGAAATCCATAGACACAGTGTGCCAGCAGCTCTCGGGGATGTCGTGAGGCTGCAAGCTACCTCCAGGGAGACTGTTCTTAACCTTATTCACCTGACAGTCATGGCATCGCGAACAGTAGCTACGCACGGCATCATACATCCCACGCCAATATACTTGCCTCGTCATTGCAGAATACGTCTTATCTGCATGAAAATGCGAAGGTTCGTGGAATGCCTTGATAGTATTTGTCCGGAGGGCACCATAGTTCGGAATATAGACTCTGGACTGATCGTTTGCTATCCATAGCAAAGTTCCATTCTCAAACTTAAAGTTCTGTGCTTGTTGTTTGCCCTGTGGTGTGCTTGGCGGCGTTTCGTCTTTAAAGAACTCAATCAGCTCTTTTGCCAAAGCATCGTGGGGGTAGGCGTTCCTAATTTCATCCAAGGCTCCACCTAGCGCAATGGAATGCAAACGAATGTCATGATCCGGGCGTCGGCTCAGGGCATCTGGCACAGTATTCACTTTCCCCGGGACATGTAACGTATCATATGTAAACGACTGTAGCGTGTCGAGCCAGCGGGCTTGGCGACCTGACAACTTGGCCTTTGACTGCAAATAGCGGATGGGTTCGTGGTCAGTCCTGAACGTGAATTTTCTCCCCTTCAGGTAAACCTCCCAGTCTCGTAAGGCAATCATAAAAGCAAGTAGTTCCTGGTCACCTACGCACCATCGACTTTCAGCGTCTGTTAGCCGATGAGAAAGGTAAGCCACTGGTCTACCGTCTTGTTCCAGAGTTGCTCCGACGGCAAATTGAGATGCATCCGTAGAAACAATAAATTCTTTTTCAGAAGAGGGGTGTGCCAGCACTGGCGCCGTAGTGAGAGCTTTCTTCAACGCATCAAATGAGTTCTCCTGCTCTTCACCCCACTCGAATGTTTTCGACCTTAAAATGTCTGACACGGGCCGAAGGATATTAGCGTACCCTCTGATGAACTTGCGGTAATAATTCGCGAGCCCAATGAACTGCTGGACGTGACGAATCGTCGTTGGCCTTGGCCAGTCTAGGATTGCATCCTTCAGATTAGCTTGCATCTCAATCCCGTTTGCACTGACTACGTGCCCTAGGAACTCGATACTGGAGCTCCCAAACTCGCATTTTGCTGGCTTTGCAAACAGTTGTTCTCTGCGCAAGATATCAAACAACGAGCGCAAATGTTTCTTATGTTCCTCCATATTGCGACTATACACAAGTATATCATCAAGGAATATGACCAAACATTCGCCATTTAGGTCTCGTAGAAGCGTCGTCAGCAAACGTGTGAAGCTGGCTGGCGCGTTAGTAAGTCCGAAACACAGTACAGTCCATTCATAAGACCCGAATCGTGTTCGAATCGCGGTCTTCGGGATGTCCTCGTCACGAATACGCATTTGGTGGTATGCACCAAGAAGATCCACTTTGGAAAATACAGTAGCCCCACTCACGTGGTCTAAGGCCTCGGATATGAGTGGCAGAGGTGTCACATCTGGGATAGTGATCTTGTTGAGAGCGCGGAAATCACATACCATTCTAAGATCGCCTGACTTCTTACGCACAAAAAACACTGGTGCGCCATACGGCGATATTGACGGGCGCAAAAATCCTTTGTTGACCAACTCCTTCAACTGCCGTTTGAGCTCTGCTAGCTCATCTGTTGATAGCCTGATAACCGGTCGCACAGGAGGTGCTGAATCACTTTTCAGATTGATCTCAAAATTAACGCCTCTTTGCGGTGGTAGTTCATCTGGCAACTCATCTCGGAAAATTTCGCCGTACTCCCCGACTAACGATGCCAACTCAGGCGCCACCTTGGACTTTCCCTCCGCAGGCATTACCTTCACCGCAAAAAGCTCAACGTTGCCCTTTCGCAGCATCTTTCTCATCCGTTTGATGGAAATTGTCTTCAGGGATATGCTTCTATGGCGCGGTACTTGCCGAGGTCGTATCAATTTCGTAGATCCACCTGGCAGAACGACTTTGAGAGAGCAGTTACTCCAATCCACGATAGGATTATGCTCTCTTAACCATGATCGGCCTAGCACTAACGGCGTGTGCTCGGGCAGCTCGATTACATACAGAGTTTGCTCGCTTAAGCAACCGTCTAGGCCAATGATACCATTCGTGATCCCTGTAGTCTTCGTTTCGGAGCCGTCTCCTAGCTCCACCTTCGTGACAAAATCACGTACTTCAAGACAAGCTCGCTGAGCCAGCTCGGAGGTTATAAAATTGTCTGTGGCCCCTGGGTCGAGATGACCAACAGACTGTACACATCCGACAACACAATCATAATACATTTCATTGTTGCCTGCTGTTTCTGTCCCAATTGCGGACAGACGAAGGGGTACATCCCCGTTTAGATTAACATGGGCCGCCTCTAACGACGGCGTTGGCCTTTTGGGTTGTCCCCACGGCCTGCCACCTGCAACCCATTCTGGTTGCTTTCTTCGATTGAACATCTGTGTCCTGGTTCCCACGCCGCACCACACTCAAAGCAACGGTTATGCTTGCGGTAATGGTTGCGCTGTTTGGAATCCGACGGACCCCAGATAGGATCCTTAGGATCCTTCTCAGGCATCATTGTCTTCCTCTCCACGAGCCTTCTTAAGATTGATATCCTTCTTTACACCTTTAATATCGGGGCGACGGTCCTTGGGGCGGGTATCCATGTTCCCTGAGGACCACTGCTTCGCCAAATCCAAAACACGGGCATGATCGTACACTTCCTGTAGATCATTCGGTTCACCTGTGGGATACTTCTTACAAAACTCTTCTTTAAAACGATCGGTGAGTCCATTGAAAAAGAAAAGATACGCTTCCGAGAGAGGAGTCTCGCATAACTCTACGAGATCACGGAAAGAAGATATATAGCTGTCCATTGTCGATGACTGCTTGATCTTCATAAGTCTCGCCTTTGCACGGGCGCGCTCATTTTGGGGGACAAACTCGCGAAGCATAGCTGTTTGAAGCTCATCTACTGTTCTCGGCTTCTGATTATTGCGCTCCAATCCCATCATCCAGACAGCAGCGCGATCCTGTAAATAGCAATCAGCCAGTTCTACCATTTTCTGGTCACGGAAACCACTTAGACGTCCGACCTTTCTCACATTGTAAATGAATGACTTCACCTTAGTAGACGTGCGCTCATCATGATTGCCTGCATAGCTACACAACTGCGGTGCCTTGATCGAGCGAAGATCGCACGAGCCCTCTCCAGCGTTTCCGGAAGAGCCTTGATTGACTGTGCCTTGCTCGACTAGCGTAAGCAAATTCTCTATGCGTGCATCTTGTGCAGCCATCGTCTGACGCATCATCTGGATCTCTGACCGTAATGACTGAATAACCTCCTCGTTTGTTGCACTACCTTCTATGGGTCGCGTGCCGGAGTCACCTGCACCTTGCGCACCTTGCGCGGTGATGTTCGCACTCATGGCTTGTCGTGAAAGACCAAACTTAGATCTTTCCTTTGCCCGGCGCGGTCCTTGAACACGTGTCGGTGGTGGAGGAATTCGAGTTGGAGGCATACAACTCGTGCGTCGCTTTCAGCTGTGAACCACTGGATCGCAACGCGATGCTACCAAGTGTAACAGGGGAAGCGTGGTCGTTTACCAAAACCCTGTTGTTCGTTTCGTTACACTAGCGTTCGTCGTTCCGCCCGTGTTGCCTCCCTTCTATCCCATGCTCTACAGTTAGCCTCATCAGTTTAAGTAGCGATTTGGGTACTCGGGAGTTGGTCCCGTCGGCGTGCCCCGCACCGTCGGGGTGACGACGGCGATTGCCCAAAGTCATAAAAGTTCTCGTGGCAGCCTGTCCTGTAAGCTAGCTTGGTCGAAGGGTGTACATTACAGTAAGAACCCTAGTCGGTTCAGACTTTACTCAGGCGTGCAGGTCGGGAGGAATGATTCGGCTACATTTAAACCCACACAGGGATTTTCCGGTAAAGCACCAAGAAGAGGGCATCAGGCATCCCTTGTTCGCAAACCGGTCCCAGAATAATTGGATACATACAATCAGTGCACATCAGTTAAAACTTTCTCGGGTGGACCAAGCTTGCCCCTCCTGGTTCAAGATTTTCTTAATGCCAGCGCCACAGTCCTGAAGTCTCCAACACAGCCATCCTTTCTTCGCGTACAATGTCATCAGAAGAAATTTCTGTAACTCTACCTTAATTGTGGGGAAATTTTTGGGTTATTTTAATGCATGGAAGATGTGGTCGTTATATCGACTCCGCTAATGCGTTGTCCTTTTGGACTGTTTTAGTGTGGGGATCCAGTGGTTCGCCAAGAAAAAGTGCACTTCCGCTATTTCTCCAAGTTTCTTCCCAAATGTTGCAGCTGTGAACAGCAACGCCGAGATGTTCAGGTGTTTGAGAAGCCGAAAATTGATGCAATGACGATATTGGATACATGGGCTACAGGTCAAGCATCGAGTGCATGACTTAAAATTATGCTATTCTTGCCCAACTTCTTAAATTGTTACTTAATGAACAACCCTGCACCATAAACTCAACGGGACGCCTGTGGTTAATTTCTTGTCGAAGCTTTCAACTATTCCAAACCTGACTAAGAATCCTTCTAAGCCCTTACCACCTACTTTCCGCAGCATTGATACCTGCCGCCCAATATCATCACAGATTCCTCTACCAACTACAACGCCAAGACTTCATAAAGTACTTTGAACAGCTTCCTAACTTAAGCAATGAATCCTTCGTCCAATATACGCAACCAGTCACATGCTTTCTGTCCCATGATGCTAACAGATATTCGATGCAACACAGTTAAATACATCTTACAAAGACTTACCTCAGCTTGTCCGACCCTTCCTGCAAATCATCGTGATTCAGTTTGCTATCTATGAACGGTCTCATTATCTCTTCGCTGACAGCTACGAGTCGTACAGGAATGCTGTTTCTGCAAACATCGAGAGGCTTATCTCGAATTGCAGGCAATCGTTGAGCAGCATGAACCGCTTTACGCTTACTTGAAAACCTCCTTACCTTTGCTGTAGAACCATCTAGTTATGAGACCACAAGTCTGACTCACCCGCACCTTAATTTGCAAAGGATGAGTTCCATGGCTCCCGCCCAACCATCTCCAGGAAACATGCCTCCTTATGGTGCCAAAAACCAGACTCTCGCTTATTCGTGGTGGTTCGACTTCTACCCGGGTGTCACTTATTCGGATCCCACGATCTCACCGGAAAGCCAGAAGATGTCAATTTTGCTTGAAGCAGGATCAAATACTAAAATCAATTCTCGTATACCGTGCTGCAATTCAAGACCAATCTATCGATTTCACGCGGGTCCTCTCCTTACGAAAAGAGCAGATTGCAAATTCTAGATATAGCCGGACTGAAAGATGAAAGGAGAGGGAATTACTCGACGAATACGACACCTCATTCTTCACAGAGGGCTAATAGGGTGCTGAATCCTGGAAGACCACGGTAGTTGAGATGGAAGATATTGATACCACGAGAAGAGTGCGAATGAAACTACTGGACGTATGCATAGAGTGTCAAGGCAAGAAGGCCATTATGTTAGGCAAGGGGAAAAGAAAGGAGAGAAAAATCGGGCAAAGAGTAACATCTCAAAAAAGAAGAAAGGAGGTAGAACCAGTCAAGAGCGCATGATGGGAAATCTGCTGTGCTCCAGACGAGGGGAAGAATTTTTGCAAGGCATTTTGAAGGCCGATGTTGCTGGTCAAAACTTGTCGAGGGACGTGAAACGGGAGTGAATGAACAGGGTGCGCAAAAAGAGACCGAGATGAAGACGGGAAATCATTGGTTGATAGCCTTAAAGGGATCCAGGAACTATACAGGCACGAATTTGGAAGCATGGGGACGTTTGGGAAAGGATGAGGAAAATGTCCAAAACACTTGAGGAAAGGTTCACGAAGAACGTTTCAGATACCTGGAAAATTTTAAACATGAATGCTGAAGAAAATCAAGTTGGAAAAGGGGTTCCAGGGTAGCAGGAATGGTAGATATGAACTTATTGGTGAATGTGAAGGAATTTATTAAGAGGATGCTTGATTCGGTGAGGAAACAGATGAGGAGATGTGTGGTAGAGTAGACACGGGGAATCCTTCGGCGGCTACAAAATCTGATTGGGAATAAATCACAGAATTAGAAGACAGGAGAGAGGGGACGTCTTCGCACTGCGGAAATTTCCTTCATTAGGCCTGTACTTGAATGAAATAAGTGACTAGACTAGAAGAGGGATGGCGGTCCGATTTAAAATGCCGATAATTATTCTCGAGAAATAGAGATGAGGTGTGCCTGGTCAAAGAAGTAGAATCTTCGCGTTTCTTCTTTATACTACGTTAACCTTGTAAACCGAACGGAACAGTGGAAGGAAAAGAGTAAATGAACAGATCGGGCAGGTGAGCCGGTGGAGGTACTGCAAAATATTAAACAAACCTGCAATCTGGGGTGAGATTTTGCATGGGTACAAGGACGGGTTGACTACTGTCTATAGAAACTGCGGGCTATTTTTGAGCTAATTGGAGGTTTTTTTGTGGCAGAATACGCGGCTTGTTTGCTTGCTGGCCTCCCCTCCTTGCTGGTGGAGTGGGAGAATATTAGGTGCTTTACTGATTATAGACTTAGGACGGTTTTTGACCGAGATGGGACGTGCACAGGTCTGTGCATTGAAGGATATGAAACGAGACACAGTTAGTCGAGACAATCTCATATGGTAGCTGCAGGACCAAACATGAGAAATGCCGCATTGGACGAAACCGTCGCCACAGCGTATCTTTGCATGCAGACAGATCGCCCCAGCCCGAATGTCCTGATTGCACTAAACTTGGGCCCCGCCAAAAATCTAGAAGAGTTCCTATTTCGGATACAGTACCTGAATTTGCTAGATATGTTTACTGAATTTTGAAAGATATTTTAATTTGGTTGAGTATGGCAAATTCATGACAAGTTCCGCCAACCCTTTACATTGTAAGCCTTTACCATCACGACATCCTCAGGGAACAGCTGATCATATTTTTCATGCATTAAAAACACCCAAATTTCCCCCTGAATTCATGACTCGATTTTTTTATTTTATGACACGCTGGCAGTAGTAGATGTCGGTACACGCCAAGGTTCTGGATGATGCCAATAGAGGAAAGGATTGGGTGTTTTTACTGTCGGAAGATAATTCGATCTATCCTAAAGTTTTCCAGACAACCGCAATCGACTCAAGAGGTGGTATACCGAAACAGTAATGGGGAAGGAACTACGCTCCCTAAAAAGCTACCTTCAGGCCAGCCATCAAGCAGGCCGCATTGGACATGACGGCTGCTGCAGTGTGCCTTTGCATCAAAACCTCTCGATCCTTTCCGTACATCTCCAATGCCCTCACGGCTACGTTCCTTGCCGCGTCATTTAGTACTGCAAATGCATTCGGGTGTCACGCTCCAAGAGTGGAGATTGGAACAGGCTCGAGCCTACCTCTGGTGGATGTCGCGATGAAAGATTGATATATTTTCTGCTTTGCATTTCGCCCGCATTCAGAGAGGACATCGGGTTGAAGGCCTCACTCTCCTGTGTGAGGGAGCGAGGGGATTCACGAAATGACATCAAAAAGTCAGTCTCTCCGCTGCTTACCATTGCCTGGATGTTGGTTCCCGTGCGGTGGGGACCATGGCGTGGATCTACGACAGGATGATGAGCGGCTCTTGTCAAGTCTTCTGCGAGAAGGTTACTTGGGGATCATGTCGGTTGATCCTGTGGGCTCCATGAAAGCAGTGCATGAGATGATCTCCATGTACATCGAGTGTTTCCGGGCAATTCACTCTCAGGCATTGCGTGCCAGGGTGAAAAGGTGGGACTCCACAGTTGTATTGAAGCCAGTCCGAGATTCTCAAGGTTCAATGCTTGTCCGTAGATTCCAATAGTGAATCAGGAAAATCTGCATAATGGCCGCATCGATTTCACCCTGGCCATGGGTGGCGGGCATGAGTATAACACTTAGATATTTACTTTGAAGAAAAATATCTACTACTCTCGTTCACGCGATTTCCCTTAATGCATTTTACAGTTCTTAGTGTGGCTTTTTGAGACTTTATGGTTGGCCGAAAAGTCTACATAACCTGAGTAAACTGCTTACTCTCAGAGAAGTCAAGCAAGTTTACAGAAAACTTTAAGTCAGTGCAAAATAGTTGGAAAGTTGAGAGTCCACTCTAGACCATTAGTCGTGTCCTTTACGATGATAACAGAGCATACATGGTAGACCCTGTCCTTCTATACTCACTAGTAGCCCCTAGTACTTTCGTTCTCACCAAATTATTTGTGTTCGCTCAACTATACTACGGTAGCACTTTTGTCGCTTGCAACAACCTACTTCCTGGCGTAATTTCTCTGAGAATTTTCCCTTCACAATTCATCCTTTCAGTCCCCATTGCTAACATTTCGACGTGCCTAGCTACGTCTACCAGCACCGAAAATGAGAAGTGATTCCACTCACACTGAACTTTATCAATTTAGCGGCATCCAGAGATTTCACGTGGTTGAAACATCAAGACGGTATGTTTGAGGGATTAAGTGGATCTAAAAATGTCGCCTGAAATATTTTTCACCTCCGGTACTTTCTATAGACCCAATATATTACCTCGTGCTGTGTTAAACATTTAGACGGGGTTCCATGCCCAGGCGCCAAAGCGACCTTCCAAGTTTGGTGTGATAATTGTAACTTGGCGGTCATAACGATCGATCCGTTCTCGGTCATGCAAGCAGTGCATGAGGTGGTCATCGAAGATGTCCAGGCTTTCGGACATTTTTCCTCTTAAAATGGAGTTCTTCTGCTACTGCTGCAACATTTCCAGTACATGTACAAAACCAGACAAGTTTAATGGTTTCACCATGCATGTCTGCTGCAGTAAATGAACACCCTATAACTACCCTTTGTAGCAGCTACAGTAATGTAGACTGCAAATAAAGGCTTATGATAGAGCTACTGGAAGGCCTGCTGCAGTAGACATGAAAGCCGCAGAAGCAAGCCTTAGCATTGAGAAGGTTCGCGTGAGTATATTAAGCATTAAATTTTATGTGAAATGGATGCGAAAAACTAATAGCCGGAAACTGATCGTTTGATTCTCGAGATTTTTGAAAAGAAAATGTAGCAATACGGTTTAGTTACTACGGCAGAAATGACTGATGGAAGGTTGGAATCCTGCACACCACGAAATTGGATAGATATGGAATCAGAGCAAATATTTAAATCTCTATCCGACCTTCCCACAGGTGGATCTTGTTATAACGAAAAAACGGATAGGTTCATTTACTATGAACGATAAGCTGCATATTTTCTGTTAACTTGTACGGTGTTAATGAGAATGTACTTGAAACAGAAAAAGCTTTGCTGCTTTACTAATTTAGATGTATAGGCGGTTATTGACCGGAATGGGCATACCAGAAAGGTTGCGGCAGGTGCTAGTGGCCCATTCCTGCAGTGATCGCAAAGGGGGGGTGTTGAGGCTATTTTAATGTATGGAAGATGTGGTCGCTTGTATCCACACCGCTAGTGCGTTGTGCCGGATAAGTCGCCACTGATGGGTAACACTAAATTACATTCCTTACAAGGCAGGCTCAATGCCAGCGATCGGACATGACGCGCTAGAAATGATGGCCGCAGCAGCGTGCCTTAGGCAAATTGTTGAGCGATTTTTTGACGCTCACAATTCATAGTTATTGTGAACTCTAGAAGAATAGTTTTACCTATTTGCATGACCTTTTTATATTTCACTCAGACTGAACTAATTTTCATGTGGTCCAGTTGTTTCTGTATCCTAATGGCTGTAACTATTGGATTTATATTACCAAGAAATTATTATCCGGACGAATGCTTACTGGGAAATTACTCAGTAATTACTACCGAGCCTAACTGTACCTGCAAGAATTTCGAACTGTTTACCTGGGAGTAGATTTACTCTGTACTGGCTTGTAAAGGGGACTAGGTTGTTGAAAATAATTCTTGCTGCTTCGGTCCATCGCAATATTCCCAATGATCATCTATTCTTAGAAATGGAGTTTCTATTCATCTTTTCCATTCCTATTTCAGGGATTTATTTTAAATTTTATTTATTCCTATTTCAGGCATTAATTTTAAAGTATTTTATTAATTCTATTGGAATGATTTGTTACTTAGATCTAAGTATTACAATATTTTTCAATGACAGCCATGACATCTCTCAAAAATATACTACCCCACACTTACCCCTGCTGGAAACTCCTCGTTTTCCGAAACTGCTTTTAACTGCTTAGATTGACGGTAGAGAGGAGGATTTTTCCTCTCCATGCTGTTTCACAAGATGAGGTGGAAGAAGGGAACAAGTTTTTATATTGGTATTATGGCGAAACAAAGCAAGAAATATTGATGTATTTGGCAACTATTAAATCAGAAATAAAAATGGGGCACAAATGCAGCCAGATTGTTGAGCAACATGTCTTTTCACTATCCCTAAGGTCCATCTCCTTCATGGCGACGAAATTGACAACAATATAGACTGCGGCTTCGAGTCATCTCAAAATCATCTATACACGTCCATATGTATTAAACCCTTGGAAAATGCCACTGGTACCCTCTGTTTGGTCCTATCACAATTGGCATGTAGCCCTCTCTGTACCCAGATCTTCTGCCGTAAAGCTTCCTATTCAGGAATAATAAACTTCCAACGGGATCCACTAATCCACTGCCGATACGGGAGGCTATTAATTGCCCGTCATGACGACAAGTTGTCTTTGCTGGGCAAAGATCTTGGTTGCGCCGATGTGAAACACTCTATGCAGCCTCGAATTACAGTAGATCACAGACACATTTTACAGTTCCTTCCCATTACGCTGTAGGTATACCCTTTTTGAGTCGATTGCGGTTGTCTGGAAAACCATGGGATAGGTCGGAAATATCTTCCAACAGTAAACACCCAAACGTTATCCCCATTGTACAAATCAGGGCAACCATTTACTCCGGAAATACTAAATGTTTTTGCGTCGCCTCTGTCGAGACTCTAGTCCTTCGGATGGTAATGAGGAACTGTGAAATTCTTACTAACTTGAAAGAACAACGGTGTCAAATAAAGGTGGAAGTTGCGATGGTTTTTGACGAATTGCCTGTAAATAAAAGAATTTTTTTCAATACCGATCTCTAATAACAGTGGCAGGGACTTGAAAACCCTTGATTTTTTGACGGAACAGGCAAAAGCTCTCCGGACTTAAGAACAGAACCAATATTAGAAGGCCAAGGGCCATCTTGTTACGAATAAATACCGCGTTTCAGTTTGCTTCAAATAAGCCAGTCTGTTGATTGGTATCTGGTCCACAACACCTTCAAATCTCGTTATAGAGTCGATCCCTCATCATTGCTGTACCACATAGCTTCCCAGGGCTTTAACCTACTTTTTCATCTTAATTGATCAACTCAACACTTACCTGTGCCTATTCAATCAGGGTTTTTTCCGCAATGTTTAGGAGGTGGTATGGTGAAACACTGCCATTAGACTGAAAAGAGAAGTGAAAGATTGTAGCGGGAAAGTGGACCTTTTGCTATTACGCTGAAAGTCAGTCCCATTGAATCGCTGATTACAACACATACCCTGACTACACGTTTGAAACCCCGCGAATAGAAATTGAAAATAGAAATGTGTGCAAAGACGTTGTAAGGAAGGCAATGTAAGAGATATGAACTTCTATGATAGCCACATCGCGGATTCTTAGCCAACATAATCATCACAGCAAAAAAACTGCCCCTTTCAACTGAATTTAGGTGAAGAGGGACGTGTAAGAGAACGGAAAATGCGTCGGGAGTGCCACAGTAACTTTAAAGATCGTTTCGACATGGTGAACATGCACAGCATTGGAAATAAAAATAAGCGTACTTATTCGCGATAGATGCCTCTCAACTCTTTTTTTGGGTGCAGAGCAGGAAGAAAGGATACTTTTACTGATTGATCGACAGTCTCTTCCAGCCAATTGCTATCAGGGAGAGTAAAGGTAGAATTAACTGCGATATTCGTGTGAACAGAAGCAATTGCATCAACTTTCTTAGCTGACCTTCCTTTTAGCTCGCTACTTTAATGTTCCTCGTGCATGTCAACCATTAATCATTACACGTATATTGTAAAAATTAAAACTTACTCCAAAAAAATTCATCTCCCGAAACCAGTGCAATTTGAGAGGATGGAGTCGTAACGTACGGGATAAACAGCGCCCAGAATTCAAAAAAGTGCACATAGATGACTAATTACCACCACACCCTAGTTTTAGAAACAAGGGGTACAGTATATCAAACTAGATAACGACTATCTACAAATCTTTGTGTAAGGGAAGTGTTTCTGCTCTTCAAGGTTGGAAAAATGAAACCGAGTCTTTTCTCCGGTCTGAAATTGACTTCCAACTCCTTAGTAACTCCTGTTTAAACTTGAAAATTTCCGGGAATTTCGCTCAATCTATCAAGAAAAGTATCTAGTTAAGCCTAAATAGACAGTTTCGCTTCTGCAAAACTCTCAAATGCAAAATAGAAATATAATTCAAAATAGAAATATAATCGTTTAAGTAAACCCCATTTACAGCCTCTCCACATTTACCAAAACATTTTAAAATCATAATAATAAGAGTTCCGTTCAGGAGATTTTTTGTGGCTAAAAATAGTTAAAGCTTTAGGTACAATAAATGGGTGAATTACTCTAAGCACCATGTTGAAACAGTTCATGGTAGAAAGGTCTTATCTTGTTCCGTTCTATGAAACGAGCTAAGCTAATTGAGGGTAATGAAGAAGTGTTTTTCACTGCAAGGCCTGTAATGAGTACTTCTTTTGTTTCAATAGATGATTTATCTAGAGAATACTCAAGGCATTGATAAAAAAAATTTATGCGGCATGTCTCTCAAGAATATGTAAGCACGACAAGTAAAGTTTTTGCTGAACCAAATTTTTGGAGGGAAACCAGAAAGTCAGAATACTTAGTTATATTTTCTCTAATGAAAAAGGAATCTCAAAATTTCAAATACAAAACGGAAACTGATAGAATCTGCTGAAAAAAAGCATCAGTAACTTCTTCTAATAAGTACTCGAAATATATATAGACGATCAATTTATCTAAAAAAGACGCCGAACGTCTTGATGGATGCAGGAAAAAAGAATTAGTCAGGGAATTGTGACGCTGTTCTTCCAGAAAAATGATAAATAAAAAAATTTTAATTACATTGGACCTATATTTTCGGCATTTCGGCATTCTTAATGACGTTAATATGAAAATTAAGCTATCTCATTCTGCAAATATTCAGTATCATCTTTAGATGGTTTTTATTAATGGTGTTTTGTTTGTAAAATTTACAGCTTTTCGTAGTTACTGGAATAATAGGTGGTACAAAAGCAAAAAAATACAAAAAAAATCACCGTTAAGTGTCGTGACAAGGATTTTGTAGTCTAGGAGAAAAAAACACAGATGATTACTCTTTAAGATTTCTGCATCTCATATTTTTTGAAAGAGAAAGAAATAATAACAATTGGGTTGTCCATATTCGAAAGAAAACATTTGCTTTTTAATTATGAACACTGAGACGAGCCTTATTTTAATGTGATGCAATAGTGGGCTGAAATAGACAAATCAAGATTTTATTTGTGATATTTGTATAAGTTCATTGCACATATTACCCTAATCATTGACTTTAAGGAACAGAAAACACAAAAAAACTTCAATCCAAACCGTAAATCTAAATGATATATGCAGGACAACAAGGATTATCTTGTTAAACTTCGACAAGAAACATTTCAAAGTTAAATTTTGATATAAGAGCAGCAGGAGGTATCTATTTTGAATGGATTAGACATCAAGTTAGTTAACAAATACACATCATTCCACCAAGGGACTCAAAAATTGTATCCTCTGAGTGCATCCGAAGGCAGCTATACTTCTAAAAGAATGATAGATCCCGATAATTCATTCCTGCATCGCTTCTAAAGATTTACCTCCTCCTGATTTAAAGTTCTCTACCCACTGATAATGGTAAAGGAACTCATTGCTCATTGTGAATATGATTTAAAGAATGTTGCAAATAGATCCATTAAGGATTTATAGACAATGAGATAAATAATTTACCATCATAATGCGGCACTATTGGCCACTTTTAACTTGAACTACATTCTTTCTGGTCTTTGCATAATATTGAGAAAAATTGATGATGACAGAAATTCTCTTCATTACACAAATTTGAACTCTAGAACTACCCCTGTTCCCGGACCTCCGATGTTTCACAGTAAACCAATTCAATTAGGTACTTAATTTTTGTTTCCTTAAATCGACGAAGCAAAAATATCGGCTTTATTTTATCCTTCAATTCGGCTCAAATAGAGAATACCCCCTTATAACCGTTTTCAGTATGCCTTACTATTTCTCCACCGTTATACTCCTCAACCATGCCCTTTTTAATGAGGTGAGCATACAAACATCTAACTCTTTATATATCACTAGTTTGTTGCCTTCGATTAGTCTATTATGGTATGATTGTGTCATTTTCGCGTACAGTTTACTCTCTCTTTCGGTTCGATCCATAAGTGCCTTTAAAATGAACAAAAACTAAAATTATCTTATTTCTTGGTAATCAAGAACTGCAGGATATCTGCGAAAAATTTTCGTGCAGTGTGTTGCTGAAAGAATAGACAATGAAAGATTCTTTACAGTAAGTCACTATCATAACGTTTCTTTTTCCAATTATTTGGATGACTTTCTGTTCATGAGGCCTGAAATATTCAATCCGTTTCACTGTACGCGATTCTATTAAAGAATTAGTCCAGGGATCGTAGATATTGATTACAAGGAGCGGAGATAAGTATCTTGTTTTTAGTCTTCTTCTTGGAATACATTAGATTTAGATAATTTCCTCGCAATCAGCATGTGGTAACGAGACTTTTACGTTACGCAAAATTCTACATAAAGATTGAACTGTTTTCTCTCGGAGAACTCTAACCAAGTTTGAAACAAACTCAGCGGCAGAAACAATTTTTACAGAAGTTAAAAGTTAACTTCAGACTTAGGAAGCGTTCAAGCTATGTTTGAACACTGAAAATAAATAATGAAAATTTTGGAATAATATTGCAGCAATGAAGTAACCTATTACTCGGAAAATAAAAAGTTAGTATCCGTACTTGTAGAACTTTAGACCCTCGCCTTTTCTTACCTTCTTTTTTTCCAACAACTATACCACGATTGCAGGTTTTTAGTTTGGAATAGTTTTTTCTGGATATTGGGGGCTCGTAATATCATCCTCCCTTATTTATTCCTCTCGGCTGCACAAACAGAATTCTGTTTCATAAGTTCTGAAGTTTCTGAATCAAAAGTGTATTATAATTTCGGGTCATACATATGTTCAGCTGGTTTATGTCTGTAGATGAAGAGGTGAAATACTGAATTTAATCATGTGATACGTTTTCGCGGGAAAATTGTACACATGAAATCTGTGCGACTATATAATAACCTCTACTTACTACTCCAATCCTGTCCACATCACCTCCGAGTTTTAAACTAACGGGGATTCGAAAGGTATCATTCTCAAGTCTTGGGGTAACTTACAAGTCCTCGAGAACAAATAACTCTCTATAGCTCCTGGGTGTGTTGCTGCAAAGACTCTAATTACCGGCTATGGCCCCATAGTTCTTCTGGCAAATGGAAATTGAAATTTTGAAGATCTTCTGGAGTTTACCACTCAATACAAATCCCAACGCAATATAGTATGCTAAGTAATTAGGGAGAATAAACTTTGTTAAAATGATGTAGAGATTCCGGAAATTTGTTCTTGCAAGAGAATTTGAGCAACTCAATTACCATAATTTCCATGAAATTTTCAAAGTTACCATTTTACGTACACTCTTTGATTATGTTAACATACTCTGGAAAGCGCCTGTATTCCAGAAAAGCAGAAAAAAGATTAGAAAAACTCACTATGCTTCGTATACAGCCTTTAAAATTTTCTTGGGATGATTTGAAATTCTCCGCTCGCTCAGTAGAAATAGATCGCTTTCAATCGTTACCGCACAAATATGGAGTGAAAATACATTTCCTAGGGGACGAAGTATCTGAATTTATCTAATGAGTATTTATCGCCCGCAAGAGTCGTTCTATTCCGAACCGTGCTCACGTACTAACCTCCCTAGTATTGCAAAATTTGGGACGCTTTCATATTACTTGCCGATCGTGCTTTCGATGTTGTCAATTTAGTCAAAATTTCACTAATTTTATCGAGAAATGTTTTTATTACAGTACTGCTGCGGACAGTTTTTTTGAGGCTAAAAACTTGTCATCAAAAGATTTTTGGGGGGATTTCAAATCGCGGTGTCTGAAATTCATGTCTATCTACGATAGCACTGTCCTCTTATGAGGACAAAACTTTTATAAATACAAAATTGTATAGTAAGTAAAATATTGTTTAGGCTACACCTTTTCGTCGAAATCATTCAACTAGAACATAAAAAGTTTCAATTTGACTTTAACTCAAAGGTTGACAAGTAGAATAAAGTAGTTCGTACCCTGAATAGCGCTGTAATTACCGAAAAGTTTATTTTGATCGAGCTTCACTACTGTTGAAACTATAGTTTGCCAAAAACGACAGAAAATGAATATTTTTAATTAAAAATTTCCCCAAAAATATGTCCTCATATGAAGACAAAGTGTGTCTCATATGAGGACAGTACTATCGCGCATAGACACTGGGAGCTCGTGGTCATAAGTCTCCGAAGAGGTGAGCTTTGTCGTGCTTGAGTTTGGTTGTAAATATTACAAAGTTACCGAGAGATTTTAATCAACGTGCTTGTTTACGACCCAGCTTCGATTCTGTGGATAAGTTCCAAAGCACCTGGTAGTCAATGAAAATATCGAAATCGGAACCTTCAAGAAAGCTCCTGAATCTTTCCAGAAAAGTAATAAAAGCCCGAACTTCTCCGTTATTTGCATTGTAGTCCAACTCACTGGGTGGAAAAAAATTTTATGGTTATTTCGATTCTTATCAAACTGTGTCAGATTTCCACCAATAACGAGCTGTGAAACATCTACATGACCAAGAAATGTATTTTCCCAATTAGGAGCGACTAAGATTGAAGGCAACGTCATTACTTCCTTTAGCTTTTAAAAAGCTTTATCAAACTTTCGATAAAATTTCCCTTTCCTTGATTCTTTCTCTTATATCCATGAGATGTGAAGCAAATTCGGAGAACTGGTATGAACCTGCGGAAAAATTGTATTAGACCTAGTACATTTCTCATTTCTGTCACAGATATAGGGTTTCGCTAGTTCTGTAAGATTTTTAGCTCGCCAAAGGTGACTTAAAGGTCGTTTTTTCCAACAATTAAATCCATTTATGCAAACTAATCTGAAAGAAAGAGAATTTATTCGGGGAGATATTTATATGATTTTTTATAATCGCTTAAAAGACAATTTCTAGGTGTTCAAAATGTTCATCCCCGTTCTTGGTGAAGATTAGAAACCGTCTATGGATACAACCAGGAACAAATCTATGCCGTCGTAAAAAATCTGGTTCTTTAACTTTTGGAAATTAGCAGGAGCACTGAAAAGTCCTTAGACATAACGAAATATTCGAACTGCGTATACTTTTCTTTGAACGTATTGTTTTCGATGTCCTCTGCTTTCAACCTTATCTGAGTAAACCATGTTATAGATCAAAGTTGGAGAAAAACCTCGCATCTCCATGCCGATCGAACATTTCATTGGAACAAGGTAATGGAGCATTGTTTCTTATTGTCATGCAATTTTAATCGCAGTAATCGGAAATTCCCTTACTTTTTAATATTTTTTTCACGAAGAAAAGCGGTGCTACATATGGAGATTTACTGGATCTTATCTTCCCTTTCCATGAGAGAGATTCAACATACTCTTTTGCTGCTCTGACTTCAGATTTGGACAACTGAAGCAGAGGTCGATGAGGTGCCTTTGTTGATCCTCTACTTGGACCTCTTATTTCACTGATTGAATTGGGAGAACCCCATTTGGAAAATATTCAAGAAAGACCTCTTAATATATTTTCCAGTAAAATGTTTGGTTTTCCATTTGACTTAGAATCTTTCATTCCTCTCATTTTGTGATATCCAAGTAATCGAAATACTTCGAAGTCATCTCTATGCCTCAGCGTTCGTCTGATTTTCTTTACCCCAAAATTGGACACACCTTTACGGTTTTCAGCATCTGGATCAGTCCTTTGAGTAGAAAAATATTTCAGCATCACAATCCGTCGCTGTTAATCATTATTTGTATTGTAGGCAACATACCACGGCATTCCTAATAGAACTTCATACCTAGTCTGAGAAATAGCCCAGTTAGAAGTGTAGGTATGATCATCTAATCTTATAGTTCCGTTCACAATGATTTCAGATGCCTTTTACATAATCTCCTTCTGAAAATGGCAAAAAATGACTATTTCACGCAGAATCTGAGACATGTTCCTATTTCCTTTTAGGAACTCAGTTCAAACCACGACTGTATTTCATTAATCATCCTTTAGTAATTTGATGCTTTTCTATGCAGTCTACCATCAAGCAATAAAAATTCTGAGCTGTTATAGGTCCATCGGCGGGATGATATCATCATGATTAGACGTGATTCTCTCAGATTCGCTGCTTCGAAAATTCTCTGCATTTTCCTTTTCCTAGAGAATTTAGCTCCGCTGATGTCAACAATAGTTTCATTCTGCTCATTGGGACATCTGCTTCTTCTCACGACTGGTCTCACCTGATTGTTCAATAAGTCTGTTAGAAAAACTAGTTTTCGAGTCAAAGAATTTCCAGGAATCACCGTGTCCTGCCTTTGCGTTGTTCGCCGTTATGCAGTTATCAACCCTGTTACATTTATTCCCGTTTTCATTTTGGTGTTTATAAAGTCTACATCCAACCTTATGGCACGTAAAGAATCGCTTCTGCATCAAGTCTTTCTGACGCTGCCCATTGCGACTAAATTCCAGGTTACCAATCTCCATTGGTAAAGGCCTGAGGAACTTCGATTTATTGAAAATGATCCTCTGTTAGTGAAGAAACCTGCTCCGTCAAATGCTCCATCAACGTTGAGAGCAACAATAGTGGGAGCTTCGAGAGCTTGGATGGATTCCCATTAGGGACCACCAGCAAAATATGTGGTCTGAGACCTTCACAGAACCGCGCCAGTTTTACCGACCCACGTACACCGGAATATTGGTAACAAGATTACTGAACTCCGAGAGATACGCAGACACACTTGTTTCCTGGCGTAGCTTGGTAAGCTTTTCACGAACTCTGATGACACTAACCTGGGGAAAAAACTCAGCTTCAACTTTGAGTTTTCAATCTTCACACGTCGGAGGTAAAATGCCTCCAGAAACAAGCGTGTACCACCAATTTGCCATGGTACAGATCGTGGTCAATAGCATTATGGGTGCTGTTAACTTCCCTCTAAACCACCCGTATAAGCCTTAGGTACAGTTCGACTGAATCCAACCATGACTATATTGTCAACTAATTTCGAGCTCTATAGGGAAACACAGGCTTATTTGGTTTGAAAAAGACATTTTAACAAAAAACCTATTTCAAGCCTTACACAAAAGATGTCAAGTTATAAAAAGCACCTGTTACAATTTGACAATGAAGTCGTAAAGCACGGACCAGGACTGATAGTAACACAATCACTGATGCCTATCTGGTCTTGGGGACCAGGTCAGGGGCACTTTATATAGACCTTTGCGGGACCCTGAATGCAAACTAGGTATGTTGCTGACAGATTACTACTGTACGTGATAATGCACTTTGCTGAGAATACACGTGTACGTGCCACGTACTAATTGCACCCTAACATTCGTACCTTGTGCACACCTCGCGTACAATTTAAAAAATTCAAACAAATACAAAACAACAACAAAAAATCAACATAGAAAACACAGCAAATTCAATCACGCGAAAAACTAAGTTGCTCCTTTTCCCTCAGACTCAATCTTGCCACATGCTCAATTCGAAAAAATCCCTTTCACCAAATTACTTCCAAAGTCTCATCCACCGCGGATCCCAATCGGTCCTTTCGTTCCTGCGCTCAATTGCAGTGCCTCATCCGCATCGTCTCCACTGCACCAAGTTCCGTAGCCACACCACCATCGAGCCCAAACACGCCAGCGCCCTTATCTAACGCTTCCGCTTCATCTCCCACAGTATATTAACCGACACAGTTCGCTCCCGTCTCAAACTGCCCAACTTCAACAGCAGACCTATTGCTGTGCACTTCTAGGTGACCCATCCACTCACAAGGCTCAATCACCCTCAGTGTCCCAATCAACTACCAAGGTGAATTCCCAACACGTCACGACCAGCCCGTGCATCCATTTTCACTGTCCCAACTTCACCTTTCCTTTGCATCTTTTTATCCCCTTACGCCTTCTGTCCCGTACTCGCAACCGTAGAGCCATGCCTCCCCCCCCCGCATCAATCACCGCAGCCGCCTTTTCCAAATTGCTATTCACTCGGAGCTATTGCCTGGGCTATACTACCAACTTATTCCAAGCATATCAGATGATTTCGATGCTGCGGATGACCTTATGACTCTAACCAGGCTGTCGAGGCGACCTCAGGATAGACAAGCCGCACTCGTTTCGTCGACATTTCCATATGACCAAATTCCGATGTTATAGCCAGGGCGGAACTTGGTTGGCGGTCAGTCTCATCCCGTTTGGGACGGAACATAAGCAGGGAAGGGAGTCAACCGCCGGAACTACTTTTGACTCAGTTGGATACAGTGTATGGGAGAGGTCCCACGTCTACTCAAATTTGCATTCCCGATTTCACTCAGCCGAAGGCGAAGCAAATTGCTACTGCAACTCATGGTGGCCAGTTCTCCCCACATCCCCTTCTCTCTGTGAAAACTGACCAAATATTTTAATCTCTATCCCGGTGTCCTACAGTGATGCAGAATTGTGAAGCAATATTTTTATTGAGGCCCACAATTTATATTATTTATGAATCATCAAGGAATAATTTTATCTATTTTACACTGGCACTATTTTATGCTGAATTCAGTGTGAAATAATTTTTATGTCCTACAGTTGGTTTTATATTATACAGGCTATAATTATTGCATTTATGCTACCAACAAATTATTATCTGGATGATTGCTTACCTGGAAAATACTGCAATAATTATTGCTGGGCCTGAATTATGTCTGCCAAAATTATTGAACGGCTCACCTGATTTTAGTTGCAGGTTCACCCTGGTGTAGAGTATAAGTAGTCTAGGTTGTTAGAAATATTTTTACATCCTCGAGCTATCGAAATATTCCCTCGATCAGATATTATTAAATTTGAATTTCTATTCATTATTCATTCTAAGTCCAATTGTGGCATTTATTTATTTATTCAAGTTGGAACTATTTATTATTATTTGGATCTACCTATCCCAATTATTTTTCACTCTCCGCTTGTTCTGCTAGTCCCTCAACGTCACTACAACCATCCCAACAGCAATCCGTCGCGTCACTTATTGACGCGAACGTAACGTCCGGAAAGCCTGGAGGGGAATCCTTAACCTCCGTCGCGACGTTGCCCGGGTTATCCTCCCTGATTTGCAGGAGTGTGTTCCCGCTGCGGTACATTCGGAAATTGCACCTGTCGTCAAAGCACATTGTAAGACGAGACTACCCTTGTCAGGACCGTCAAGCGGCCTCCTATCAAGTGGACTTCTGCAGGCAACACATTGCCATACGCCTCGTGGCGAGAAAATATGGACGTGCACACGGTGCATTCGAAAGTTTGGGTCAAGCCTCACATGAAGATGTACATTGAAACGCCCACTCAAGGATGCGCGGTCACCTGTGCTACTGTGAAAAGCATTGGAACTTGATACAACCTCACTTGGCGCCTGGAGAACGCATGAGCGAACCCAACGAAGCATGTTTGCATTGTGTACAAGAGTCCTGTCGCGGTGTTGTCGAGCCTGGCCCGGCATCAGCGAACTCTCCCAACCCAACTGCAGGTGTGGTGTTTTCGAGCCTGGCCGGCATCAGCGAACTCTCCCAACCATACTGCAGGTGTTGCCGCTGTCGTTGTAATGGAGATGCCTAGTTTGCTTTCTACTTCCGCTGTGCCTCGAGCAGCGGGCTGTGCTCGATCTGCATCCTTTGCAACGAAAATTCTGGGCTCCCGCATCTCCTGAGTCGCACGAACTACACGATGCGCTCGCTTCTTGACCTTCACTATCCTGCAACTTCCCAGTCTACCCCTTCGGCTCTCAACCTCGCCGCTCAACCACTTCACTCGAATGAGGGCGGAACTACTCGCATCGAGAGAGATATGCCTTACAGTGGGCCCCTCTTACAGTGGCACAACCTACAGCACCGATTAAGGCCCTGGTACAGTGACCATTGAGGCCCGGGTACAATAACCGTTGAGGCCCGGTAACCGTGGCTTACTGTAAGCATACCCAGGCGTTCTGCATTAGCAACCACTAACCTCCCGTCGGTGCTTCTGTACCATCAGTTTCAGCAAGGCTTGGACGACGAGCGGTTGATGCGATTTTATGTCGGACGCGAGCCTGGCGACTTGAACTAATGCCGGTCGTACTGCCATGCTGCCTCGACCGGTCCTTAGGGGCGGATAACGGTGAGTGCAAGCGAGTATTTCGGCAGACAGGGTGTCATGGCGAGCAGTCTTTGTCTTGACTGGAACTGGCCGCGCAAATTCTTGCAAGAGACCGGCTTGGCTAAGGTGAAAACGGACTTCCGCTAGTAGCTTCCTTGGGACGTCTCGAAGGGATCATTCGTACCCATCCCGTGTGTGCAGGGATGAGGCAGGCAGCTGAAAACACGTCCTACCCAGCGGGGTCGCTGGGGGCCGGGTTTCCGACACGTAGGGACCCTTGCAATGATGTAGGGGTACTTGGCCCATCTTGGTTCGCGCAAGATGTGGTTAGCGATGAAATCGCATCCCACCTACAGGGTCTGTAGGGGCCTGGAGTCCGACCCTGAAGAGTGTCCGAAGCTTGTAGCGTATCTCCCAGTGAGAGTCCGACCCGTCCTGTGTGAGCAGTTTATCAACTCCTTTGGGTACACGGCTGTCATAAAAACGCACTACCACTTCCGGTAACTCACTTTCCGGGGTCTATCTCGGTCACCTTCTTCCGGAACGTTTTACCATGAAATTACGCTCTAATTAACACGTCTTCTCATTACTCCTCGAATATCTTGATCGGGACTGCCACCTCTTCATCGTCAACCATCCCCTGCCACCAAATCGGCTCCCGACAAGCGCGAACATCCTCACGCTTGTTTTTTATATCCTCCCGTGGAGTCATTACTTCTCGATTGGAGGCTTCGGACCCCCAGGCCTTCCTCCTATGGGGCTTTACCACGATAGCGCCGCATCACGTCGTTCTTCTTCTTTCAGCAATCCCTAACCATATGGCCCTTTTCGTGGCAGTAATAGCAGGTTACTTGAGGGTAGTTATACCCTGCGTCCTCACGCGGGACTCCCTTGTATTGACTGGCTTTTGGACTTGACGGACTCTCCCGACTCGCAGACTGACGTACTGCTGCAAGCCTAGAAATGGTACTCACCACAGTGTCGTAGTCCCCTGATACCAGAATTTATTGCCCCTGGAGACTCGCGGGCAGACCTGCTTTAAAGCGGTTCACCATGATTTGTCTGAGATTGGAATCTGCAGAGTCATGGAAGCAGACCTTAAGCGTTCTCCGAAAGCGGACACCATTTCATATTTCTGATTCCATTTAATATTGAAAACTTGTCTTGCAATGCACTTAGCTGCTTCGTTGCGCAGTCTAGCCTCCAAGTGGTCCCAAGCTCATCGTCGTTGGCATTCCAGTGTATACTCGCCACACTCTCGAATACTCTAGCTGCATCTCTTTCGAAGGCACAAGACAGAAGGCGCCTCCGTCACTCTCCTGAATTGGAAAGTCCTTCAACAGGCGGTACCACGTTCTTTTAGCATCGAAGAAAGAGCCGTCTCCGGCCTTACGACATCGAGAGTTCGCGAGAAGCTTTTGTATATTTTGTTGGGCTACGTGTACAGGATAAGTGCCGCGGGAATCCTTCTTTGAATCAATCCTGTCTTCATCTTCTTCGGCCGCCATCTCCGTATGGGCCTCTTCTGCGTTGGCTTCGCAGAATAACTCCTCGAAGCCCTTTTATCTGTTCAAACTTACTGGTAGCTGAACTATATCCTTCATCACGGTTGAAATGCCATTGACCGCTCCACGGAGTCCTTTACTACCTCAACAGTGCACTGACTGTCTTGTGGCGAGGCTTCGGCTTTGATTTCCACCTCTGCGTGATGCGTAACCGAGTCTTGAGAAATCGAATCTCCTGGCTGAAGCTCAGCACCTTCCTGACCTTAATCCGGCATTTCTGAATGTGTATTCGCTCTTTTTCCCGGGCGCACCATGCTTCTTTCTTTAGACGAAACTTGACCTTCTCGGTCAGCAGGTTGTGACCCTGGTTCTGACTTCCACTTTTTCCGAGAAAGTCTCTCTGAAACTGGCGAATAATCGTCTCGCGCGCACAAAATTCTTTCTGGGAGTCCATTCCCTTATTATCAGCTTATAGATCTTGTTTAACGTGCCTACGAGAAGTCTAGATCCCGTGAATCCGAAAAGTGCCCTTCACGGACGCACCAAGAAGATGGTTTCTCGTAATGAGGCTGGCTTTGCCTCGGACGTTGGATGCCGTCTCAGATCCTGAAGACTCTCGTACCTTGATTGCACCCTCGCAATGACTAGCTCGGGTATTCGTGCTGGTAAAATCGATTTTACGTTACAACTTGACAATGAAGTCGTAAGCACGGACCGGGACCGATAGTAACACAATCACTGATGCCTATCTGGTCTTGGGGACCAGGTCAGGGGCACTTTATATAGACCTTTGCGGGACTCTAAATGCAAACTAGGTACGTTGCTGACAGATTACTACTGTTCGTGATAATGTACTTTGCTGACAATACACGTGAACGTGCCACGTACTAATTGAACCCTAACACACCTGAACTTGAAATAAGCAAGGGGTTCGTCCCTCAACGAAGGGGTGCTCCCTAACCGAAGAGAGAGTGACCAACAGCAGCTCTCATAACCCCTATACTTCAGTGAGTCTCAGCGATACGTTCGAGGTATCCCCTCAGTTTAATTTGTAGACCGTGATCGGTGTCATGAGCCGATAAGAAATCCTCTCGAGTCGACCTTAAGCTGGCGAGTAACCAAATAATACCAGCTCTGAGCACGTTACCTTTAGTACAAGTCCAGACGAAGGTAGTTCACGTCCATTCCAATTTGATCATCTAAAGCGTTGTCTAAATCTGTGATCCGTTGGTGCATCTAGTTAAGAGCCAACAAGTGCAATAGTATTGTAAGGAATACTGACAAAGGACCCGCAAATGGCGACTTGTTTTGAGGCACAGTTTCACTAATACAACTCAGTAAGCCCAAATGTCCAGTCTAAGTATACTGCAAAGGGTCACGCAGATTCGTCAGACCTGCACGCTACCTGTACAGAATAACCTGGAAGAAACAGCCTTTGATGCATTCTCACTTCCCAGGCTACCCAGATCCACAATTGGTAACCGTGACCTGTAACAATAGTGGTTTGGGTACCTGTCACTCCACCCCACAGGATCTATCCTGTACTTAGCATTCCAGATCACAGGTACCCTCCTGTACTTGGCAGTCCGGCCCGCAAGTATAGTACAGGCAATATTTCTTAAAGTACACTGATAGAAAATATTTTTCAGAAATGTTAACGACTCACAAAAGAAAAAAACTTCCTCGCGAAAAGAAACACAGATTAGAATAAGACAAGAGGGAAACAGCAGCGGAGCAGGCGGATGCGATATTACCAGTGAAACAGAGAGGTAGAAAGAGGGGTTCTGCTAATCGATTGGTGTAGACGATAGCAGTGCGTTTCTGAAATTAGTTGAGGGCAAAGGGCCAATGTAGTTTACCAGTATTCCCACAAGAATCCAGATGAGCACTCTCTTGTTATAGACAGTACTTTAGTTCTACTCGAAAACTTCTATACTTGTGAAACTGAGTATAAATTACTAGAAAGTTGAATTGCGACTATAGAATAGTACATACTATCTAGAGGAAGAAACTTAAATGATGACTTGAGGATTCATGTCAAAAAAAATATTGTAAAAAAATACACAGCAATAAAACAGCTAGCCAGCTACACTGAGCTTCTGAACTCATCCAAGATGATACAGGTTCTCTACCACACCATTCTGTAGTCGAGAACTGGAATTACGGCACCGAACAATCCTTTACTACACATTCCTGGAACGAGGACATTGTTATATTGAAGTCCAAAATTACACCACGAGCTTGATTTTCATCTCTGGTATCGGTCACCAACCTATTAAACGATTTCTCAATGTCTAAAATATTTGACGGTGTGGGTGCTCTCTCTTGTCCAAAAGCTGTCAAGTTAATCGCAAAAGAGATAAGAAAACTTCACGAAATTTCAAGTTGAGAAGATAAGTCCTATCGGACATTAAATTGGTTTAAATAGCATTAAATAGTTCAGTACCGCTAATTTTGCGACAAAAGCGTTCTGAAATTTCCCAAAAGACCCATTTGCAGTTACTGAAAACGGTAAATTATGGCTAATGGGCACTAAAACCAAATATTTTCGAGTGATAAAAGTATGCTGTACTCTAACTAGCGTTAAAATTACCGAACAGATTGTTTTTATCAAGCATAACTACTGTTTAAAATATATGTTTGCGGAAAATAGCAGAAATGTTTTCTACAAAAAAATTATTCCTTATCTTTGTCCTCATATGAGGACAGTGGTCCTACAGACATTAGAAAGCGTATAAATAGATAGTATGCTGATAAATACCTACATTTATTGCTGATATTCCTCATCGTCAAGGTCACAACCGCAAAAGTTTTCCCCAATATTCATACCCCAGTGGAGTCCCTGCAAATTCTTTCTAATGGCTTAGAATGGTATATTGCCTACTCGATCATATCAATGTACTCGAAGAATGCGGAGGGATCGGAATACATGAACGACTTTGTGGACCCACGGGAGCCACTGGTGCACAACCATGGGGTCCTATAGTGGAGGAATGGGGAAAGGCAAGAGAGCACTCTTAACTTCGGACCCCTCTGTTGGGGATCAGGTGGAGGTTGAAGGCCGAGGGGAGGGATTGGAAGGGCTTGATATTTTAGAGCAGGCTATCTATCATTCTGAGCGGCATAATGGAATTTATAGGGACCGCGTGGGGTTATGGATATTAGAGATGAATTGTTTGGCTCTGCTCTTGAGGACTACGATTTTGAGGGGTAAATCTAGATATTTGTCCTGATATTATCTGCTTTTAGTAATTCTCGTCATTACGATTCCCTTGAATGCATTTTATGGTACTTTTTATATTTATTTGAGACTTTAGGGTTAACGGAAAGTTCTATACAAGCTGAACAAATCGCTTTCTCTACAAGAGGGCAAAGAAGTTGGGAGAAAGCGTCAAATGGATACCCAAGTAGTCTAGAAGTTGAACGTCAACTTCCACACAAATAAATATTTCTTCAACAAGATTCCCTGAGCATACATATGCAGTAGACCTTTCCCTTCTATGACGGCTGGTGCAGCGAATATTCAATAAATCAAGCTCTCAGTACCGCATCTACAGGTTAAAAAGAGACTTGATAACCAGTGGTGACAGGAGCTCCACTTCGCGTGATTTCATTTCACTACCTGCAGCACTTGATGTAGACTTTTCAGAAGTTGGTTGACGAAAAAGAGATTGATTATGAAACGCCCATGTCGATATCAAAGATGCATTGAAAGGGAATGAACATCACTGAAAAAGGGATTGAAAGACTTAAGCTTACTTCGACGGAAAGAATGGATCGGTTTTGGTAAAGGACACCACTATCCTTGCCAAATCTTAAAATCTCCTCGCAAAATCTTCCGAAGGAGCAGACTAACTACCTATTTACGACGGCATCCCTCAGTGCGCCATAGTCTGGCTTTGAATCCCATTTCAAAGAAACAACCCCCTGCAAGTATGACTTGAAAATTGCCATACCTCTTTGAGATGGGGTGCCTTTTCCGCTCATGAGACGTTGTTTTAAGCGATAAACGTATTTCTTTCTCCTTTGCGGAACGAAATGACTCCAAGGAAGACCGCTGTCAGCGAGATAAAGAAGTAGATACCCAACAGACTCAAGATCATCCCGTGGTGACAGTGGATCACGGCGATTATGTACATTGAGTGAGCAGAACTCGAAATTGAGCCGTTCAACTGTCGAAAGTGACTGTCTTGGAGAGCGTAGCTTATGCGCTGAAAAGTTAGACATTTGGGAGAAGTTGGAGAGACAGAACGTAAAAAGAGAGAGTTGTGTGGGCTGCGTTTTTTGGATTTCATGGATATTTCCAGGATTGATGAGGTTATGGATGATTTTCTTTTCGTGAAGTTGTTCCAGTGTGCCGAGAAGAGAGTGAGCAAGTAGGCGGAGGTAGTAAACAGGCACTGGGTTGGGCGGAAGGAGAGTTTGAAAAGGGAAGGAAGGGCAGGACTAATGATGACGTAGCAATTCTCGTGAATCCCGTGTTGAAGGATATGTAGAATGCCAGATATTCGAAGTGTTTGCAAATGTTGCAGTAGAAGGGCCTCGTCATGGAGCCGGCAGATGGAAATTGGATCAGGAGATGAGCGCCTGATGACGATTTTCTGGTTTGCAGGGAGGGAGATATGGTGCAAGGTTGGAATCGGGTGAGACTGGTTTTCTGACATTGTTTAGTAGGGAAGGGTAAGTAGCTGCGGAAAGTGACAGGCAAACGTTTGAGAGCAGAAAAGAGAGAGAGGTGTACTTATGTAAAGATTTTAGTGTGTGAAATGGATACGGGGTGTAGCATGGTTGGGGGGACTATCGCGTTTGCAGGATGGCCAAATTTGCATATCTAGGATCGGACGAGGACACTTTGCCGCACTGAGGTGAAGCGCATTCACTCGATTGCCTTCCCGGGTCAGGGGTTTCCAGGCAAAACGGAAGCTCTGCTTTATAACATGGATCAGTACAGCTAATGAAAGCGGCCGGGTTCAAATATTTCCCACTTTTCTTGCAAGGGTGCCCTAGAATTCCCAGCAATACGGTAGATAGACAATTTCTTTTGCATTAAAAAAATCACTGTGGTGCTATCAAGTTGAGGTGCAACAAGCGTTAACTGGGGACGTTAAGCCAAGAGATTATCGTCGCCCTTTTTGGACAAATTAAAAGTTTCCAAACCAAGGCTGTAGTAGCCTCGTCAAATGCAGGAAATAGCTTTTGATTTATATGCCTTTCAACAGCCGTGCTAGAACAGATTGATCACGCGGGAAAACTAAAAATCGGCGATTAGGGGACAGGTATGGCAATTAGTCGACGGGGATCGAGGGGAAATTTTGGGTGCTTTTACCGTTGGAAGATACATTCTATCTATCCTGAAGTTTTCCGGACAACCACAATCGACTCAAAGGGGTGCCAACACAGTAATGGGGAGGAACTGCGCTCGCTAAAAGGCCGCCTTCAGGTCAGCCATCATACAGGCCGCATTTGGCATGACGGCTGCTGCAGCGTGCCTTTGCATCAAAACCCCTGAGAATGGAGGGAAAGGTTTGGGTGTTTCTACTGTTGGAAGATGTATTCGATCTTTCCTAAAGTTTTCCACACAACCACAATCGACTAAGAAAGGGGTATACTGACACAGCAATGAGGAAGGAAATACGCCCCCTAAAAAGCTACCTTGAAGCCAGCCATCAAGAAGGCCGCATTGGACATGATGGCTGCTGCGGCGTTTTTGCATCAAAACCCCCCGAAACTTCCGTGCATCTCCAATACCCTCACGGCCACGTTCCTTGCCACGTCATTTAGTACTGCATATGCATCCGGGTGCCACCCTCCAAGGGTGGAGATTGGCACAGGCACGAGCCTACTTATAGATATAGACACACACATAGAGAATGCAGTGAAGCGGTATTTTATGAGGTGGATACAGAGCATTCAGTGCTGCTACGAAGAGAGATAAAGGAGAATAGTGGGAAAGACAACTGGCAACAACTAACGGGCTTGCAATCAAGATAGAAAGGCAAATTAGATTCAGAGGCGAGCAGTAGCAGCTGTTTGCGCCGTAATTGACGCATCTTAAAAGTACAGCTCTGCAAGATGTTGCCGCATCGGACCAAAGCATATTGAGCGTCATGCGACTGTAAAACAAATGTACTGGACTCAAGGAAAAGAATCATGAGGATATCTAATTGAAGCTAGGAGTTGATTCCGGTTAAACTATCCAAGTAGGTATCAATACTGCATACAAAAACTTGCCGTCGTGCCGCCCACGCCGCTAGGCATCAAGAGTTTCACGATTTCGTCACCCGCTTCACCTTTTATTAGCACGGCATGCAAGCCCGTCAGGTTCTTTCCCCGCGTCTTTCCGATTATTTTCCATCCTACTCCTCCTCGGCGCCTGTGAGTGCTTCTTCCAACCTCTGTAAAGATGCCCCCCAATATTGTGCAGTAAATGTTTGTCATAACATACCCATATTGCGTTAGCCCAAATCTGAAACACTCATGCCTCGACACTTTAGACATCCAAGTAGATCACCTTATTCATTATTGGTTCAGAAGAGGGCATATCGTTCGGCATAACAACCACGTCGTCAGGTTAGGAAGCGATCTCGCCCGCACGACAAGACGTCCTGTCATGGAGACCCAACTTGAAATATATCTCAGGAGAAGGCCTGATATCAGAGCCACAGGAGCGCGGCCTGTTTGTTGACTGGTCTTTCCACATCTTTATAGGTAGAAGGGGAAAGGTTTGGGTGTTTTACTCTTGGAAGATATATCCGATCTATCCCATGGTTTTCCAGACAACCGCAATCAACTATAGGAAGAATGAAGACGTCTTCCATCCCTTCGTTACGAAATGCCTGTCATCGAAAATCCCCCGGTTATCATCCCCTTGAACTCCCACAGTAAACATATCCCCTTATTCTCCCATGGTATGCGATTTTAAGTTACGTTTATACGGTAATATATAAAACCACCTTCGATCGCGACTTTTGCTAGAGGAAGGCTTGTGCCCATCCCTATATCCACCCTTGAAGGATCTAGACGAGTATGCGGTGCTAACCGATGCCGCGCGGAACGTGGCCGTTCGATCGATGGAGACTTACGGGAAGGTACGAGCTTTGCTAGCTCAAAGGCATGCTGCCGCGGCCGCTATGTCTAATGCGGCATGCCTCGTCGCTAGCATTGGGCCGGACTTTTAGGAAAGTTATTTAGTATTACTCAGTGACGACTTATACCTTGTAGCGCACTTCCAGCTGTGTGGATACAACCGACCACATCTTCCTTTCATTAAAATAACCCAAAATTCTCCTCCTATTAAATCGCATTCATCAATTTTAACATTATTTTCACTTACAGTAAAACCACCTCACCTATAGCGCCGCCGCGCACTTCCGCACTGTCCCCACCCTGGATTCCTACTGTCTATCCGACCACGCACTGTCCTCATATGAGGCACACTTTGTCCTCATATGAGGACAATTTCCGTTACATTTTGGAAAGGAAAATGTTTTGGAAGCCCGAAATTTTTACTGGAAAAAAGGTTTTTCATGTTTAGTTACAGTACAGTAATTTTTACTGTACATGCGCCCTCGTTTCTGAAACCCCCCACGATAATACGAACTATTTTACCTTCCAAAATGAAGTCGTTTTCACAACTTCTTGCGAAGAGCGGAAGCTGGTGAGGGAAAATTGGTCTAGCCTTCACCGAGGTCAACAATCTTGAAAAGTTTGTTTTGATCGGCCATCTACACTCATGAACTAATGCGGAGGGACAAGAAATGCGCTGAGGTAAAAAAGTTTTGTATTGAAAAGAAGTGCTGAAAGTTGTCCTCATATGAGGACAACGGTCCAATAGACACTACGGACACCACGCCTCCGTCTGCCCTGCGCAGACGGCTTCATTCGGCGCCACAACTGTGTTCGCGACCGCCTCATTTCCGAGGTATCACGCTTATCAATTGGGATTCGCCCTGTCCGGGAATGGACCTTCCCGCAAAACTTGCCCCGACCCTCCAACTCTCGCCGGCGCCTCGATATCTGCATCCAAGATGACCAGTTCTCTCCCGTCCCGCAGGGCTACGACGTCACTGTCATCAGCTCCCACTCCGCTCCATACGCCCAAGCTGATCCACACGCCCCTCGCTGCCCTTACTGCATTTGAGCGCGCGAAATTTCTCCGCTATGGCCACCTCTGCGCTGAACCACGTATCTTCTTCCACCCGATGGCTTTCGATATATACAGGTCTGCCGGTCCCGATGCCGAACGAGGTCTGTCCAGAATTGCTGAGTACATCGCTCTACGGAAAGGTAGTAGCCCTGCCTTCGAGCGCGATCGCTTGTTCACGATTATCAGCTCGCTCATACAACAACGAACTTCTGTCGCAATCAACCGACGACAACTCAACCGCTCCTGGCTCGGATAGATTTTTCCCCTTTGGGGCCGTTTGCCCCCTCTTTCCTGCTTGGTAAAGTCTTCTTCTTCTTCAATTATTCCACGTTCATTAATGCAGTTAAGGCTTAGCAAATTGACTCAGTGTCAGAGATTTTTTTACCGAGAAGAGTTTTAACAAGTCCAATTGTAAATGAATACCCTCGATATTGTTCCACCACGCTGTATGAGAACGCTTTACGGTCAGGGTTTTTCCCGCCGCCTTGCTTCCTTCGCTCCTTCCCGTCGCGGTTCCTCCCCTCAGCAGGAGCTTCGCGACTTCGTTACCCGTATTGAGTTTAGTCTCCAAGTGATGCAGGCGCGACAGGTTTCCACCTGCCGCTCGCACTCGTAGTTAATTTCTGAGTACCCTCCGCACGCTTCTTTGCCATACGGGGGAAATTTGGGGTGTTTTTTATGCATGAAAAATATGGTCAGCTGTTCCCTAAGGGATGTCGTGATGGTAAAGGCTTACAATGTAAAGGGTTGGCGGGAACTTGTCAAAACGCTAGAAAACTGACGGGAGGCCGGCCAACAGGCACGCTTTGCCATACTGTAAGACTCGTAAAAAATGACGTGGCAAGAAACGTGGCTGTGAGGGCACTGGAGACGTACGGAAAGGTTCGGGGGGTTTTGATGCAAAGGACGCTGCAGCAGCCGTCATGTCCAATGCGCCTGCTTGATGGCTGGCCTGAAGGTAGCATTTTAGGAAGCGTAGTTCCTTCCCCATTGCGCTGTAGGTATACCCTTTTTGAGTCGATTGCGGTTGTCTGGAAAACCATGGGATAGGTCGGAAATATCTTGCAACAGTAAAACACCCAAACGTTTCCCCGTAAAAATTTAGCACCACGTATGAGAGAAAAATTTGGCTAGGTTAATACGCGACAGATCTCGCCTCCTATCCGTCCGTGAGTCGTCCGCTTGTTCAGCTTTCTCAACTTTACCGCACCCTCACCGCGGCACCTATCTGTCCTCGCAAGCTTGGATAGTCGCTGTATCTCTACGCCTCGGCCGCGCGATTTTCTCTGGTCATGATCGATGTCCGGTATGTGCTCGCCGTTCCAACGACATCGCCCCATTGCTCGATCCCCTGGGCAAACATGCCCTCACCTGTAAGTACAACGATGGGCAGACTCGTCGCCGCAATGTCTTGCGTAACGCTCTCCATCGTTACTGTAAGGAGCTTGGAATTTCTGCCTCTCTTGAACATCTGCTTCCTCCCCTTCCCCCTTCGTCCTCTCCCTCGTCCGCCCTTCGCATAGATCTTTATATCCCTGCTGCATATGGCCTCGACCCGAAGGATATCGCTTTGGATGTCACAGTGGCCCATCCACAGGTCACTTCTCGCGTTTCCCAGTGTGCCCTATCTGGCGGCGCAGCTGCCTCAATGGCTGAACGTGCGAAACACACGCACTACGGTCTAGTCTGCCACACGAACGATATACGGCTTCTTCCTGTTGGTATTGATGTGTTCGGTGCCCTTGGGGCCGACGGTGGGACTTTCTTCCGGCGCCTTACTATGTTCGCTGCTGCCCGTCGAGGCACCACTCCCCAATGGGAGCTGCACCTCCTAGTCACGCGCTTTGTGTTCTGCTTGCATGGGTTGCAAGCTCGTCAAGTTCTTACCAGATGCATTTCCGATTAGTTTCTCTCTCATCCCCTTCGCATGTTAGTTTCTCTGTAATCCCCAACAGTAAAACACCCAAACGTTTTCCCTCAGCATGTTCTCCACATGCTTTTTCCACATCCTGTAAAGATTACACACACAGGTTAATACTCAGAAAGTAGGATAATCTCCCGAAGCGAGGAGAAATATTCCCAAAAGGATTAATCATAATGAATATTAGCATAAAAAAACTTGTGAAGGCAGTTTGAGGAGATGGACATGATCTTATGACTATTGCTGGTTGGAAAAAAGTTTTGGTACCGCGCAGAAGTAATCAAAAGACTGTTAATCTGTGAACAAGCTTTTTGGTATTAGACGCTAGCAATCGCCCTACATTGGCCAGTTTTCCGCCCCTCATAAGATGCCCAGATTATGCCAAAGCTCCATTTATTAAGGCTATTGTCCGGTATGGTTGGACAAATAAATGAAAATTCAACTTTATAAGAAATGCAGAAAAGGCCACATGATCCGATCACAGTCATCGAAGTTTCGATTCATGTACTTGAAAAGTAGATCAAAAAGGTCTGAGGGGGATACCCAAACCCACAGGCATACAGGGCTACTCGGCTATGCAAGTAATTACTAAGGGCAGTTATTGCAAGCTAGGCGCCTCTTGAGACGACCTTCACATGGACATGCCTCATTCAATTTTGATCGGCATTTCCCAAGGAGGAATGTCCAAACTATTCTCGCTGAATGTCAGCTGTAATCCACCTCCAATCTTTCCTTCCACTCATTGAAAAACGTTCCGAGCGCGCCTTCCTCAACTACTGACCAATCAACTCCGTACCTCGTGCCGCTCCTCGTTGGGCTGCATGTCGTCGGATAGCTCATAGTCCATAAGTTTTCCTTTCTCAACCTGTGAACAAAGCGCTCAACTCCATCTGCACGTATGCAGATATCAACATCGCTGGTATCACGACTCGTGATTCGTGTTGGCTCCTTCTCGCGTCCTTTCAACGGGTTTTGGGAAAATCCAGGGACGCTTGAACCTGTGAAAACAAAGGAAACACTGGTCCATCCTTTTTCTGCTTCCAAAGCTGGCTTAAGCTTTCTTAACCCCTCAACCAGATCGCTCATCGTTTCAGCATTCTGGAAGCAAAGAGGGCGCCCCTTAACCATGGCCTCGATATCATTGTCGGAGTGCCCACTCACGCGCAGCATGTTAACGTAAGTCTCAAAATTATCACAAGCCCACTGCCAACGAGCATATTGGGAGTCTCTGACCCTCGGCAACGATTCTAAGCGCTCTTGGGCCTCAGGACTCTTGTAATCTGCAATGTTGGAGCCATCAATATACTTTGCTTTAAAGACATCAAGCTCGGATTCTGGAACCAGAGGAACACTAGAGATCTGAACTTCAGTCGGGAATAGTGGACGCGGCTCACGTGCCTCAAGCCTCACAACTTCAACCAACCTGTCGAAAGATTCGGGTTAGCGGCTCGGAGCTCAGCGAGAGTTTGTTGAAGCTCGGAATCGGAAAGTGTCATGACTAAACTGAATGTGCTTGTATGAAATGAGGAAAGTTAGCACGCTTTGGCGTTCTGAAGAGGGTCGATTATCTCCTGGTGTGTTTTGAAAAGACAAAATGGATGTAAGAACGATTCCAATAGTGGAAGTATTTATATGCACAACTGGACGCGCGCTGTACTGTATGTACATGAGCGAGGACCTAATAGTCCGGAAAAGTTGTCCCAGAGCATGGCTTGCCCTATGAAGAGCAGGTTCCAATAACCGATAATTTGGAAGAAGGTTTCGAAGAGGGGGTCTTGGAATAAATCTTGATCACTTCCAAAAGGAAATTAAATCCGGATTTATGGGCCAAATTGAATACACATAATCCCTTCAGAACACTGCGAAATCTAAAAGAAACACCGGACAGCAGAGATGCCTACTTGAATTGGAAATCTATGGCCCGAGAGAAATTAGTCAGTTTTGAGCTACATTCATGTTAAAATATAAGAGAAACTTTACTTCAATTATGGGGGCCTAAGATTTTTGACAAGAATTTTACTCTCCTGCCTAGATATGATGCGGCCAACGCCGCCAGAAGAGACTTCTCTCAAATTGATTAGCTAATGAATTTAGATGTCACTGATATTTCTATTTCCTATCGGGGATTACATGATTTACCCCTGCATCCTTCTCTCTGGCCAGCTTAAACCCATATGGATCCCAAAAATACCAGGTCTTAATCACCTCACGTATTCTTGTAGATGAATTCCAGGGCAAATAAAACACAAACGCAATAAGGCTGGTACTCGGCAATATTTCAAGATAGTCTAGTTTGGCTCTGCCATAAAATCACTGACTCACTCGAAGGATTCCGAGAAAAACATGGTTGCACCCATTGACAATAAAGCACCCAACCAATACCGAGAGTAAACCACCCAAACCTTTCCCACAACCATTACCCCCGCAATTGATAGGGATATTGTGCAAGCCTAAGAATACTACAGTATCTTTAGCGGCAAAGAACTCCGCACAGTTGAAAATAGTCTACATCAGCAAGCGCTCTACATCTGTATTACTTCTTGGCCAAACGAATAGAGCGAATAAAATGTTCATGGTACTGGTCGCGTGGCTCTACAAAGGCAGTAAATATTGAAGGTTTTGAAACAAATAGTGAATGAAGTGGAAATGGAACCAATGGCAAGGAATTCAAAAAGACTATCGCGCATTCCACAGGTGTTTACAATGTATCCGCAACATGTTTGCGTAACGATATTATTCAAATCCGTTATTGCTCTCCGAAACACACTTTGCACTCTATTATTATTGGCCATTGCTACAGTACACAGTCGGAGATTCGGGTGCTTAACTGATAAGAGGTATAGGACGGCTATTTCCCTAAACATGGGGGTTGCAGGTCTGTGCTGCTACATAAAACTGAATCCCTTACTTTTTATTCATGATTAAGGGTCGATCTGCCGATAGGTAGATCTAGGGTATATAATTCGAAGGCTCTACGAGTCTCCGATTCACACAAACTGCATCATTACTGGACAAGTACACAGGTAAAATGTGTAAGGAGATGGTTCCCCTCGGCTGCAAGAGATGTACAGAGCTTGAGATGATGGAATTAAGAGACTTGCGCCAGTCCATCTCGAAAGCCTGCCCTGATGTAGCCGTATGTATCTCTTGCCATACGTGAAGGTCAATACTTCGTTGTTCGCAGAGAAACCGGTATTGAGTGGCCTTTTCACGTTCCGTAAGGGTAATACGGAAACGAGCAGAAAGCAAGGAGCGGGCTGCATATCCACTGGAAAAGTATTTAAATCCCTAGGAGGCCATGCAGTACAGCTAGTTCGAGGGATAGACTGTAAAACGTGAATTGATGGTATTCCAATCTAGCTACTAGAAAGTAGGTATTTGTCCTTTCAACAGGCATACCGTGTTTAAAGCAACCTGTAATGCGTTATGTTTTCGTACTTGGCCTCCTTCCCGCAGCTTTCGCCGGCCAGGAAAAAAACCATCCTCTCTTTTCTCCCCCAATTCCCGTGTCTCTACATCTTTTTTCTCCCTGGTTGTTTTTTATTGGGCTCTAGCCGGTGGCCAGTCATTCTCCAGTGATATCGACCACAGTGCCAGTTCTATACAATCAGGGCCTCCTACCGACATACTTCTTAATTTTTATCCCCACGTTAGAGCCCACCGAAACCCCTTACACCTCCCTACAATGCCGTGGCGGGACTGCCGTTAGCGGACACCTCTGGCCCTTACACCTCCCTACAATGCCGTGGCGGGACTGCCGTTAGCGGACACCTCTGGCCCCTGATCTGTCTCTCAGAATCCTGATTAGGCTGCTGGTACCCCTGCCGAACCCATCTTCCGACAATAACTCCACCGACGCACCTGCCACACCGACGCCCACAGCTTCCCCGTATCTTCAGCCTACTTAAGAGAACCCTTCTGCTAAGCAGATTACTCATCTCCCCGTATTGGCTCGCCGTAGCGTAGCTGAACAACAGGAACTTTCTTCCCTTCGCATCTTGGACAAATTTTCTGTTATAGTTTTGACGGGCCTCTTGCGGCCTTTTTAGCGACAATGAGAATAAATTCGTTCGCATCGCCTCTCCAGCAGGGTTTACGGTTCATGAATCCTTTTAGTTCGCCACGATCTCGCCAGTTGCGGGTTCCCAGGCTCTTGTTCCGCGGAGCCGACAGCTGACCCACGCGGTTGTCTGGAAAACCATGGGATAGACCGGATATATCTTCCAAGAGTAAAACACCCAGACCTTTTCCCCGCAGACCCCAAAAACTTCTACATTTCCGCCGCTGACCGTGGCCTTCGCTTTTGATTCAGCCTGCCTATAATGCTCTCAAGACGCTCCCATTCTTACAATTTCTCTGCACCCGTTCTGGAATTCCTAGTCATCATCTTTCCAGTTAGGAGATAGCCTCCCTACTCCAGGTTGCGCAATGAAAATGTCCTTCTCGAGTTGGACATCTGATCCGGGATACTTGCTCTATTTGCTGACGCCTCGTGAGTCGCGAGCGCACTGCGTACGACACCCACCCGTGTTCCGACGCCGGCGCCGGTATCGACCCTCTGATCCTATCCCTTCGCTCAACACCAACCAAGCCCCCGCGCTTGACAATGCCCCGTCCTGATTACGACGGCTGGAAAATGGTTGATCACCAAATCCATTCCCCGTACCTCCCCTGCTCCCCGCGAGTCTTAAGCCACCTTCGGCAGCCCCGCGTCAGCCCAGAGCGGCACCCTGTTCTAGTCGCTCTTCCTTGAACACATCCCTCTTCCGACTCCGAGCTGCATTGCTTGTCGTCATGATAAACAAAAGCGAAGACCAACACTGGCCATCCGTTACACTGCCGACCTTCCAATTTCTTTTTTATATGAGAATAAATTTCCTATCATACATTCCTCATATCCTTTAAACTTCTTTCTATGACCTGTACTATAACTCCCTTGGTCGCGTTGTAACTGTTGTCCCCAAGCTTGTTTTAAGCCACAAACGGCCTCTTGTGGTCAGCTGCTGACGACTAGCCCCCTACTTAGCCTTTTGTGGGCCTCATCTGTTTAGTTTTTGCCGTACAACGGAATGAAATACTCCACGAGGCCTAGTTCTTGTTCTGTCCTCCGTCCCTCGCTTCTTTGAAGAGCATCTTGAGGTATCACGCAGAGATTATGATTTAGTTGCGGACACTGAATATCGATTAGTCCCATATCCTCTATGGGAACCTTAACTTTCCCCGTCACAGAACGGGAGTTCTGCTGAAGACCAAGATGCTCCCGTGACCATCATAATGATTCCAGGAGGCTACTTAGCGACCGGGGCGGACCATCAAAGAGAGCAGTTCATCGAGAGCTACGTGGAAGATCACCAAATAAATCTCCTCCAACTCCGCCTAGTCTCCCATGGGAAAACCACGCTTCCTCGATTATTGGACCGCTACAGTTTAAATGTCGGCTCCAAGAAATGACGGAAGATTCTTGAGAAGCCGAGATAATTTCCTACTTTGCGATTAGTGTTTCCATGTACTTGTAGGACATTCACAGAGCGCAAAGTACTCGTGAAGACTCGATTCTTATGTTGCGAGTTTTTTCTTTTGCAGGTACCCGTTTTTGGACCAGCTACCAGAGAAGTTCGTGTAATACATCTATTATCTTAAATGTAGAAGATTTTGAGAATTGAACGGAGATGAGCTCATTAGAGAACACTATGAAACTATCTTTAGGGTCCATGAAACTCTTGCCCAAGGAACAGAGCCATTCATCGCACAGTACACACTCTCCTACCAACTTTTAAGTAAGCTACTGCTATATCTTTTCAGTCAACGATATAGTATCCCTGAGGAATGGCTAGATCCTCTCCAAATTAACTGCCGTTTTATCTAGATATTTTAATTCTGTATAAAACCCTCCAAACCTATCACAAATCGGGTTCTTCTCCCCTTTTTAGCAAACCCTCTTCTTCAAATGCTCCCTTCCTATGCACAAATGTGCGCAAATGCGCAAAAACAAATTCCATTATATATATTTTAAGTCTCTTTCTGATCTATAGATGGTGCCCTCTAAAGCCTATATAACCCCCTTCAACCCGAGGGACAAACTTTTTAACATCTCCAACTCCTTACCACTTGCCCAATCAAAATCACAATGACCAACTTACGCCGTTGTCAGTTCATTTCAATAACCGGTCAACCTCGCCCTCTAAACGCCGCTTTCTTGCTCCCTTTTCGTCCCACCAACGCGGAAGACTACCTCCGTCTCCAAACGAGAAGAAGTTCATAGAGCTCTTCCGAAGGCTCCTCGTTGAGAAAGAGGCGGAGGACGAGGTTGTTGAGGAGGAGTGAGACGCTGAGGATTCGTTCGAGGACTGGATGGCCCTGGAATTGTTTTGTGAGGATGACAACTTGGACGAAAAGGCTATTGAGTAAGTCTCAGAAGACGATGTAAAGGGCCAAGAATCCGAAGAAGAGGCTCAAAACACGGACTTGGAGGCCGTGGAAATGGCTAGGAAGGGGGTAGCGGAGGTGATGGTGTGGCCCTCGTACTGGATGAGTGGGACCAAGTGGTGCCGAAGATAGGCGTGGATGGGGTTTCTTTAGTGGTTCAAATAGTTACCAAGAGGCGGTAGAAAGTGGTGAAACATTCGGAGATATTTTTGAGGACTGCTTCGGTAGCATGAATATTTTGGAGTAGTTGTTTCGATCTAGTCTATAGGATGCGAAAGGGGAAGACTGGTTTGATTGTGAGTCTCTTAAGTATATTTTTTTAGAGTATATCGCCAACATAAAGAATCTTTATGCATTTCATGGTATATTTTGTAGTTTTGTTCGGACTCTCGGTGTAGCCAAGTTAACTGCTTTCCAGGGAGAGAAAAAGCAAGTTATACGACTACTCCAAAGTGTTAATCCAGTAGTAAAGAGTTGGTGGTCCACTTCGGACCCAAAAAATATAATCAGCTCGCAAGCCTCGAATCGAAGCGGAAGAGCCTGCCCCTTTAGGATTCTTTATAATAGACTGAGCCCTCTTTCATTTCCATCATTCTACTATGCCATTTTAAGTCTGCGGTAGCAATTTCGTCGCTCGCAAAGTGGTGATATAGCCTGCTTTCTTCCGAACAAACTCGAAGGCCCTGGTTCCTTCGTCCATATACTCCAAGTTTTTCCTCACAACCACCCTGCGGTAGCATTTTGTCGATCAAAACACCTCCGGTTTAAGAACGTGGACGTCATATATCTCTTTTACCTCAATCTACCACTGTCAAGGTCACGACGTCATGCTGATCAATTACAATGTAAGCCTTTACCGATTACAATCCGCGGCAAGGCATTCTGCAATAGAGCCTCAATCTGCAACTCTTCATGGGACAATGCTCGCAGCAAAGCAACAGCAGTGACATATTGCACGGAATATTTCGGTGTCACTTTCCCCAACCCACCAGCTCCCTCAATATGGAGGACTCGAAGCTTCAACCCTCACTAATCATAACGCTTCTATTCGAGACTATCCCAGAAGGTATGAAGGTTTCAGTTCTGCATGAAAACTTAAGACGAGCATTTCCCCATTCTAATATCCAATCTGACAGTATTTTCTTGGCTGGACTGTCAGCAAATTGCTAGCTAGTTCACGTGCTGTATTATTTCTATTGTAGAACCTGCCACGTGGTTAGAATGCGAAATCATAGGACCCATAAGTTTTGCACCGCTCGCAGTAAACCAAGTACATCAAACCTGCTCGGAGGATGGCATCCGAAATCATTTTCCGTTTTTATAGGGCTGGTAGGAGTTGTCGCGAATGGATACATGGAGCGGTGCAAGAGGGCGAGATCAAATATTTTGCAACGACATGCGGCACTATATCTTACAGGTCTTTTTGTTGATTCCTTTACTTTTCGGTCTCTGTGTTGTTCAAGCGCTATATTATATACGATTTCGGCAGCGTTTAGTACGCGTGCCGGGAGTTGAGCTGGAAATCAAAGCTAAGCCATGTTTGTCTACAGTACAGTCTGGTGAATAAAAATGCACAAACTATTCAACTGTTCAACTGCCAAAAAGTTCAAATTCATATATATTCTGTACTATATATAAAGGCAGACGTTGGATGGTCGCAATCATATATTTGAGTCATAGTAGTCCTCTCTAAGACGACCTGCTTGTTGTCTAGTATGCCCACACTTTCCGTGATAGAATGAAGAGATCTACTATGTTCTTTTTTACACAAAGCTTACCATACAAACTACTCTACTTCTCAGCCTTCCGAGCTCCCACAGAGAACACATCACCTACTTTCCTATACTAAACCATAAACCTCGAGAACCAAATTGACTCACTTTTCAAACTAGAAAGCACAATAGGTTTCGGATACCTCACAAAAGTGTAAAACGCCGAAACTTTTCCCCCCATAGGTTTCCTCCTATAATTATCCCCCTCATGTGCAACTAGAAGGACAACATAACAGTTTCGTAGCCCACCAGATGCCTCATTGCTCTAATTTGTTTCAAGATCTTGCAGTACTATGAAAAGCCTCATTTCATCACTCACTAGCATTGTGTGAATATGCCTTGTGGAACTTGTTTCATGAAGTGAGAGTAACTCTAGAACGTAGTTTGGTTTGGGCACATTGTCAGTACTATTAGGCGCAGTTTTTTTGTCGCCGTCATTTACAGGCCTACAGTTTACTGTACGACCTCTCCTTGTCCAAATTTTCCTATAGTTCCGGTCCTTTCTCGTCCTCCCTGAACCTCGCTTATCATTACCGCGGTCCTCTCCAAATTTACTTCCATTTTATCTAGATATTTTTATACTGTATCTACCCCTCTGAATCGATCCCGAATCAAGTTCTTTTTCCCTTTTTGCTTATTACTCCTCCTCCAAATTCGCTTTTTTGAGAAAAGGGCGCAAATGCATTACTACAAAAATCCCTTGCAGATTTTTTTACCTATTTCTAATCTTAGAACCTGCCCCGGGAGCCTATTTAAACCCCTTTATTCCAAGTTTTAAACGTCCCCGATCATTTTGCTCATCACACCTCTCCCCCACACACCCGAAACACCCTCCATTACCTCCCATTCCCCAAAACCTGCCAAAATGACCAATCTACGCCCCTCGAAATTAATTCCAAAAATCGCCATCCCCGCCCCCTAAACTCTATTCCCCTACTCCCTTTCGGACCTACTGACCGCGAGGACTACCTGCGCCGGCAAACCAAGAAAAAGGTCATCGAATTCGTGCGTCGCCTCTTTATCGAGGATGAGGCGGAGGAGGTAGGTAAGGGGCGGGAGTGGGACATCGAGGAGGGAACTGGGGAGACATTTTAGGAGTGGGTAGCCCCTGGATTGATCTATGAGGTTAATAAAGAGGAGGACAGGGAGGATGAGGAGGAAGAGGAAGATGAAGAGGTTGAAGAGGAGATGAGGAGGAAGAGGGGAAGAGGAGGATGACGAGAATGACGAGGATGACGAGGACGAGGACGAATTGAATGAGGGAAATGGGGGCATGGAAAGTGTTGTACTGGTGGGGCCTGGACTGGAGAGTATGGATCAAGTGGTGCCGACGCTGGAACCGGATGGGCGATATCTTTAGTATTTTAGATATCTCCCAGGAAGGAATAGAGAGCTGTGAGACATTCGCAGATATTTGTGGGGACTGCTTGGACAGCATGGATATTTTAGAGGAGTTGTTTGGATCTGATTTAGAGAATGGGAAATAAGAGGACCTCATTGATTGTTAGTTTCTTAAGTATCTTTTGTTTAGAGTATGTCATCCACACAAATTGTTTCTGTGCAATTCCTGGTACCTTCTGTAGTTTCGTTCAGGGATAGCCAAAAGTCTATATAAGCTGAGTAAACTGCTTCCTCATGGAGAGGTCAAGCAAGTTGGCCGACAACTTCAAGCCCAGTCCCAAATAGTTAGGAAGTTGAGAGTCAACTTCAGACCCAAGAAGCATTTATTTTACCCTAGTCACTAAGCATAGGTGGTAGACCTTGCCCCTTCCATACTTGCTTGTAGCCCATTCAACTGTCTTCCCTATCCACTCCTTTTCGTTCGTTCAACTATACCACGGTAGCACTTCTGTCGCTTGCAACACCTCCTACTTGGGGTAATTGGTTCTGAGGATCTCTTCCCCTGCTGATTTATCCCTAACAAGTATCTTTCAAGGCAGTGCACCACCGTGCATAGCAACTATTCTCCTGTGTGTACCGAGAGAAATTTTTTAGTGCTTTAATGTCTCAAATATTTCGTCGGTTGGGGCCCGATATATCTTAGGGGGTTATCATTGATGAAAAGTCCTATTTGCCAGAAACGTTACCAGATATCTTGTATGAGGAAAAATTATTTGAGCATACCACGAAGGATGCCCGCTGTGGTACAGTGTACGACCTTTTGGAAACAGCGGTACGCACTTTCGCACTTTACAGTGCCGTTTTATGCATCTCTTGGTAGGCCCCCGCATCTCCCGACGGGTCGCGCATCTGCCGGGTTTCGCTGTCCACGCGACAGGACCTGATGTACAATTGTGGCCAAGAGAAAGCACAATCCGTGCCCGCCTCACGCGAGACCATCTCTCCAGTCTCGGCGTATACTATAAGTAGATTTTTTTTTGTAGCCGAAGTAGGTAACGGGCCAGTATCAATCAACAAAACAGAGTGGAAAGGTTGAGTAAGTCACTTTCTCTTCCGATCGCGAAGAGAGTTTATGGGCCTGTGGCACGTAGATTACTGTATACCAAGTAGAGTACTATACAGCGCCGCACCCCAGGGAGATACGAGGAGGCCCATTTCTCCGCTGCATGCCAGAAGAGGGATGGGGTGTTGAGGCACGTCACAGTACATTACATATAGCGCTTTGCTGTGCCGCGCCCATGAAATAGGGAGTTAGGTTACGCTTGACCAAAAAAAAGGAAAAAGGACAGCAACAAGCATTTCATGGTACGGCATCCAAGGTTCGATATGACAGACCCCAACAAAAATCAACCTCACCTATCCTTCGATGGATCTCCTTCGTCTTACATCGGCTATTTTATTTTCGAGTTCGATAACGTCGTGATGAGAGGTAAACTGGCGACAAGAAGGCCCTCCAGATCCTATGCTAACTGAGAGAGGCTTCATTTGACTTCTACTACGGCGCTTTTGCACGCGACGGATCGCTCACTGAGAAAGCAAAGAATTACGATGTCTTGAAGAAGAAGCTGCTCGCGGAATTCAGTAAAACTTTGAGCCCGGAAGAATTGTTTTACGAGGATGAGACCGCAAAAACCAAGGCCGGAGAGATAGGGGGTCTTTTGCGCGACTTGAGGCCCTATACAAGAGGGTCGGCTTCAATGAAACGTCATCATTCGGGCTCCTTCCTAAAGAAATAGCGGAGCACCCAGAGTTGGCACAGTTTGTCATGCTTCGGATCCCAAAGGACAAAAAAAGGCTCAAAAAGGCGATAGAAGACTTTCAAGATGGCAATTAAGCTTTCCGCTGCGATCAAAACTTAGCTAGGGCACCGCTGGTAGCGCCAAGGAGGATTCTTCAGAAGCCTGACGCTCGCGCCATGAAGTCGTCTCGGCTGGAACAGAAGGTCGGTCTGCTCGCAGGCCAGTTCGTGGAGATTTTTCTATTTGTGAAAAACAGTTCGAGAAGGCAGGACCGGCGACAGCTGTTGTCGAGGACTATAGTTGCAGTTTCTGCGGGCAAAATTGCTACTATTTTGGGAGGAGAGGCCACCCAGAGGCAACGTGCTGGTCAAAGAAGCGTCAGGGTGAAGGCCGAAACGTTGGAATCGAGGGGTAAGTTCGGAGTCAAAACAGGAACTCCGAATGAAAGAGAAGGCCGACAATGGGCCTGTTGTAGTCGTAAAGGAGTCCCGCAAGGGCGATGTGGTGGCCGCGACAAAAAGGAGTGCCGATGGTCAAGCCCTTCCGAAACAGCGCAGAGATATTGTTATGGACATCGACGCGTTGGTGAATATGGCGCCTGTCGTCGGCCCGCCCATAATCATTCTGGCCCGCAAAAGAAGAGAAGTAAGAAGAGGAAGACCAAGAAGGTATTCAGCGCCCTCCAGGACCATGTCGGAAATTACAATGTGGTTGCGGAGTTGGCGTCGGCCTCTTCAGGAATGAACTTCGGGCAGCTTCTCCGCTGAGTTGCTGACGAAGCGAGGAAGCAGTTGAAGCGTTTGGTCTCGAAGACTTTCCGGGTGACTCACGCATGCACGTCGAGTCAGCCCGAAGGACCTCGACGGTTGAAGTTTGTAGCCGTGAAGGCTTATGGGACGGAGAAGAATGCCTTGATGGACACGGGTGCAGTTCCCAACTTGATGTCCTGGGACTTCTGCGAGAGTTTGGAACTCTCTCCGACAGCCAATGACCGTCAGGTTACCATCGCTGATGGAACGGTTGCTCAAGTCATTGGTTGTGTGCAGAAGGTACCAGTCTCTTTCGGAACTTTGGTGATGCCCTCGGGCTTTTTGGTGGTACGACACGCGCCGTTTGACGTAATTATCGGCAACCCCACCCTATAATAAATGCAGGCAAACCTGGATTACGATCGCCGACAATTTTCTTTGGCAGCAGGGAAGAAGAAGGTCCTCCTGCCCCTCCTCTGCGAGCCGCCGGTTGTAGACGGACCTCGCACCGATAGCGATGATTTTAAATCCCCGGAGGAATCAAGGAGTGTGCAGTTAACGACTTTGTCGTCCGCGGAGTGAGGAGATAGCGACGACGGATCGGGCCCAGAACACGAGCTCGTGCTAGAGATCTTGAATAAGGAGCTGTACAAGCCCGATCTGGATGGCAATGATGAAGAGCTGAACTCCGAAGTATAAGATGAAGAAGCAGAAGGCGCAGCTTTGCTGGGCGCCAAGGTGAAACACCTGGAGAAGAAGGACCAAGGATCTTTGGTGAAGGCCTTAAGGGATGCCGACGTGATGGCCTCGGACATCCATCACCTGGAACCAGCCAAGGTCCCGGTGGTACACTCTTTTGACCTGACTGATGACACCCCGATCCATATGAAGGCTCGCCGGATGGCGTCAATGCACAACGCTGTCGTCAAGAAGGAGGTTGGAAAGCTGCTAGAAGCTGGATTCATTACGCTTTCGAGGTCCGCTTGGTAGTTTCCTGTGGTCTTACGACAAAGAAGTACGGGAGGCCCAGGTTCTGCGTCGATCATCGACAGCTGAATAGGGTGATGAAAACAGGCCGCTGGTCACTACCGAACATAGAGGAACTGTTCGGCGATCTGTCTGGTTCGAACGTCTTTACTACTCTGGATCTGCATACCGTATATTGCAGGTAAGGATGGCTGAAAATTGCAAGGAGAATACCACGTTCTTTTCTAGGTATGGAACGTACAAATTTGAGGTCATGCCGTTCGGGTTAATGAACGCACCTGTGACGTTCCAACGAATGACGGAAGAAGTTCTCCGAGATCTCACCTTCGCCATGGTTTATGTAGATGACGTGGTCATCTTCTCCCAGAAAATGGAAGAACACGTATGCCATTGTCAGGAGGTGTTCAAAAGGATTCAAGAGGAAAGACTGAAGCTCAAGGTGACAAAAGGCAGTTTCGCGCACTCGGAGGTCAGTTTGCACCACAAATTGCAACCCGTGGTCATCAAGCGAATATAAAGGTCGACACTGACAAGACAAAAGATATTGTGGAAGCCCCGAACCGAGTAATATGACCGAGCCGAGTAGTTTTCTCGGGATGGCGGGGTACTATCGGCGCTTCATCAGGAGCTTTGCAGATATTTCTGCGGTGCTGCATGCGGAAACATCAGTTAAGAAGGCTTTCAAGTGGACTACAGAGATGCAGGAGGAATTCGAGTACCTTAAGGAAAAGCTGACCACGCCACCAGTGCTATCGTTCCCGGACTTCGACTCCCTTTCCATAGTTGAGGCAGATGCGTTTTTTTCTGCACTACAAGTGGCTTTCTCCCAGAAAAAGGAGTACGGAAAGGTATACCCATCCAATTCGCGTCAAGGACTATGACGGAACAGGAGCGCCGCTATTCAACGAGCAAGCGGGAGGCTCTCGCTGTCGTGTTTGCCCTTAATAAGTTCCGGGGCTACTAAATGTGGCAAGGTTCTTGGCTGGAGAAACGTTCCAAGAAACGGATAAGAAGAATAAGACTGTGATAAAGAGGAACGCGGAGAAGTTTAATCTCTGGGACGACACAATTTTCCGGCGGGAGAAGGAGAGGCTACGCGCTGTGCTACCGCTGGGTCAATGTGCCGAGATAATAGCAATATTTCACGAAGATAAAGGATACTGGGACGTTAGATCAACGCGAAAGTTTGTCAGGGATCGCTTCTGGTGGCCAAGAGTGTACCGCGACATCACGGAACACGTCGCGGCACACGATGGCTGTCAAAATGCTCGCCGAATTCCGACCTACCGCATTAACCTAAGAGCTCCCGTCAACGACTCTTCGAAACGTTTTCGATTGACATTGCTGGGCCATTCAAGCCGTCGAAGGCCGGAGAGATATTCGCACTATTCGCGATGGAAGACATGCCTGGTTGGCCGATGGCGTGGGCGACGATGAATTCCACTTCAAATATTGTGATCAAGTTCGTCAACGATGAGATAATGCTGCCATTCGGGCCGCCAATGAGGATCTGTCGAATATTGCGACGGCATTTCTGGCCGCGTCGGTCCAGAGCTTTATGAGCGAATATGGAGTGGAGTGGATGGCATTTTTCCTTTACGCTCTGATGGCTAACGGTAGATTGGAAAGGATATTAGGCACCATCAAGAACGCAATCAAGAGGTCTATTGCTCAGAACGGGGGACTGTGCGGAGGCACTCCCGAAAGCGTTGTATGGTTACCGAAGGCGCGACCTTAGGACGGCCCCCTCTCCCTTCCAGATGCTGTGCGACATCAAGAAAAGGATGTTCGCGAGTGACGCGGTGGCCCTACTGAATGAGGTCGGGGCGAAAAATAGAGCCGTGGAGATCTTGGGGAATCGCCCCTGTGCGCCGCTGTGGAGGAAAGGTCTACTAATTTACAAGAGCCGGTAGGCCACGTGAAGTACATAGCGGTAGGAAAAGAAGTTCCCGTCGTCCATGGAACATCTTCCCATAATACTGAGAAGTAGCCGGCGTTTGAGTCGTTCTTTTACGGGCCGTGCAGAGTAATAAAAGCCAGCCATCCGAGTTACGAACCGTTATCGTCCACTGGTCGGGCGACAAACAAGGCTATTCACGCTTGCAGGCTAGTCCGGTACTACAAAAGGGCATAAGTTTACTTAGTGAAGCACGGAGAAGCAGGTAGAAGAATGGAGCACAAAGATGAGAGGACACGAAGTAGAATCGATGGAACTTATTGGAATATCTTCCACGTTCGGAGGGTAATGCAAGTGCTAAACGAGGGTCTCGCATGGCCCCTCTCACGGGCCTCGCGCTTCCGCTTGGTCGGGTTGCCTCCTTTGTGGTGACGCGCGCGCAAATAATAGTGCTTCCCGAGGATCACTTAACTCCTTACCTCGCGATTGGAGTAGAATTACGAGCTCCGGCCGACGCACTCTTTCAAGGCTCCGACGGAGAGTTCTAGCACGTGGGATTGGGAAGGGTCCAGGAGGCATTTTAGTCCTACGTTCACCGCAACACAGTAGTTGATACCGCTCCAACCGGCTAAAGTAACAATATAGACTCCCGCAGGAAGGCAAAGAAGGGAGGACAGTGATGCATTGAGCCGCAAGACCTTCTGCAGGACCAAGTACCTCGTAGAGAGGTGCTTCTGGGAGTCGCAAAGGTCACGCACGCGAAAACCTGCGAAGGGATTCTGCCGGATTGTTTTCGCCAAGGTGCGAAAATTTTCGAGACACTTTTGCGCCCGATTGTCATCCCGAGCGTGGCCAGACATTTGGCGATGGACGCGCCGATGCAATCTTCATGATTGTGCGTGAATATTACGGGACAAAGGGGGAGGAACCTGTGGGACCGTGGGGCCGACCGAGGCTCTCGGGATTGAGTGGATGAAAGAACCAATTTCCTGTCCAGATGGCGTTGACACCAGGATGGATATACAGGACTGCTCCAAATCTGATCGGAATCACCAAGCTCGAACCTATCGGAATCGGCGTTGTAGTGATACTTTTCTTTATAACCCTCGAAGGCCAGGGTATACAGGAACATTACGTAGGATTTCCCTGTCTCCTCGTCGGTCGCTCGGCAGACCTTGTCTTCACTGCACCAGCAAACGTCGAGTATCGGCCACGCACTCTCGGGAACCGAAGTGTACCAGCACCGGTCATGAGTTGATTCTGTGAGGCCAAGGGCGTACGGGTCGTCGAGTTTCATCTCCGTGCCGTCAAAAGCCCGTACAAAGGGCGCAATTTGGCGACCGAAGAGGACGTAGAACTCATCCTCTCGCACGGAAGTCGGGATCGGCGATCTTTCGCAGTATACTTTGAAATGGGACTGAGAGCTTTCACGGAACGAGATTTTGACAGTATCGTGGCGGTCAAGTAGGCGGGCAGGCGCCGGGCGATTCATTTGGGAGGTGGCCAGTGAGGAGATCCGTGCCGTTTTCGCGGCCAGTGACCGCGAGGGGCCATACTCCCTGTGCTCTTGGCGGCCGTCTGTCGGGTTCGTGCCACTCGGTGGAGGTAGATCGCGACGCTCGTTGGTTCAGAGAAGGGAAGATAACGTGGTAAGAAATCACAGGAGGACTGGAAAAAGAGCGAGACGGAACAAAAGAAGAAGAAATTGGAAGAAAGAGGGGTTTTAGGGCTGCGTATGCAGTTTGCAAGGATGCGAAGGTGGCAAGGAACAGCGGAGATGGGAAGGACACACTTCTTCCCTCTTAGACGGCTTTTCCTACCTCTTTCATAAGTGACCTTGCCCCTCGACGTCGTCTCGCGCGCTCCCGCGATTATAATGGCAGTCTTATTGCACCAGGGTACGTCTCAGCGTTCCCTTGCTCGCTGACGGGAAAGGACTCTGACACAAACGCAAGGCTCCGGAGTGGGTGCGTACTGCAGTGGGAAAGAGAGCGCCCCGGAGTGGGTGCGTGCAGTAGTGGGAAGTATGAGCAAGCGGGGCGAGGATGGGAAGGGTGATGCATCAACAGGGAGGCGAGGGTTGGAAAGAAGAAAACGATTTGGCTGCGCACTGTATTTGTGCGGTACGGCCGGGGCGGCAGCGTACCCTCAGCGGGGAGGCGTGTGGCACGTGGATTACTGTATGCCACGTACAGTACTGTACGTGGCCCACAATGGGCATCGTACAGTATTGTACAGAGCGGCACCTTAGGAAGATACGTCTGAAAGCTTGCAGGCGTATCTCCCCGCTGTATGCTAGGAGAGTGATGGGGGTTGAGGTCCGGAACAGTACAGTACATATAGCGCTGTACTGTGCCGTGCCCATGACATAGAGAGATAGGTTACGCTTGACCAAAAAACGGTAAAAAGGACAGCAACAAGCATTCCAGGGCCAATAGTACAGCAGCTACAGCAGCTAACCTCGCTGTACTATTCTCAGCCAACCATTCGGACGCTCAACGACTACTAATTAAGGCTCTTTTAAAATCCAGATCCAAGCATAGCTGAAATGGAGAATAAACGCATCCGTCTGTTTGACGAAAATGATAAAAACGCTATTGGAGACTACTTATGGTCTCCGCCATCATCTGTAAAGTCTTAAGGTCAACGCTGAAGCTAAATGAGCCTTGCATGCGTGTGAGCATTGAGGAGAAGGAGAAAGCGTAGAAAATTATCATCCAGGCACTGGGCAATCACGTATGGGACGTCGCGGGCGAACCGCTTTGATGATTACCAAGCTGGACAAGCCCTAAGATTGAAATTATACTGCAACGCGCATCTCCATTTTGGCCTATTTGGAATCCGTCAAGTGTGACACATCTCGGGAAGAGAAGTCCAAGGATATTGACCGACTGGCTGCTTTCATTGGAAAGCTGCGGTTCATTGGTACGGTATTCGAATACAGTCTTCTATTTGGATAATTGTTTTTTCCATTGAGCTCTTGAAGTTGACGCCCGTTACTTCCTCCATGGGGACGCTTGCCTTAAGGGACCTCACTTTGGAGAATTTCAGCAGTCATCTCATTAAGAAATCAATGGCACTTCAGTCTGATAATGGTGGCGAACGAGCCGCTGCCGCAATCTCTGGGTGCAAGTTGTGCTCCAAGCCGGCTACGAGCTCGGAGCTCTATGTATCAACCCACTGAAATTCGAACAGGAATTTGAATATTTCCACGGAACCGTCGCCAAAAAAATCATCAAGAGATCCGAAAAAATAAAAAGAGTAGGCAGCAGGGCCACCGTAGCAAGAAAATGGACAAATTAGGCAAGGGAAGGATCAAATTGAGAGAGATGACACGACCTAACAGGATAGACTGCGTGCGCAGTACGGATCAGATGCTGCTAGACGGCTGCATTACATATCAAGAGATCATTAAGAGTGAATTTTTGCAGTCACTCATTCCCTGCAGCTCCCGTATCACGCTAAGTGATGATTTAAAGTTCTAGGGCGGTCCACAGGCGTGTACCGTGTGAGCTGTAATTCTTTCAAAAGATCCTGGGATGTCAAAATATCTACCTTTCTGGTAGCCTTCTTTCTCAATATGGGTCTGCTTCCTGTACCAGCCCTAGTGCATGAGAACATTGTGACGCTCTTCATTCCCGGAAATACCTTCTTCTCTGACCTGCGGTACGATATCCGTGTCCCCTGTATGGCCAAAAAGGACGGCGATTGTCTTTTCTACATAATAGAACATCATGATTACCAGCTTGCATCACTCGTATGGACAGAGACGACTAGTTTTGCCTCTATTAAGCCTATTGCGAGTGCTCTTTTTGCTGCCACCGAAACAGGGGGCCACACAGAACGTACCCCTGTATAAGAAAACAAGCTGTCCGACAGGTCTGAGAAAGATGTCTCCGAGAAGAAGACCAAAAAAGCTCATGTAAAAGACTGAGAACAATACACAAGCAAGAAACGAGACCTGAGTTGCATCCTTGTCGGACGAACAGTGGCTCTTGTACCTGTTTCTTTGTCATTCCCCGCCGTTACCGGCGGTGAATGGATACTTAGTCGAAGCCTTCTTGTCCAGCGTGGTCCCGGTGGACATCGACTGTCTCGAAGACAAACAACGACGTCGGTTCAAGGGCTCTCTAACATCCGAAATAAATTTCGGTCGACTCACAGGTACATCGTTACAGTTGTCGAAGACCACAGCCGCTTCAAGTACGTGTCTCCCATGTGGTCCACGGTAGAAGCATCTTATGTTGTACTGCGCTTCATCAAGCGGTTCGAGAAGCAGCCCGACCTCACGGTGACTGGTTTTCATATGGACGGCAGCTCCGAATTCCTTGAAGTTCGATACCAACTGGACAATGATGTCGTGGACATCTTCTGGACGACGGTCTACACGAATTAGTCGAAGGATCCGCCAGACGTACGCATAGTGTGGTGATGAGTCTTCCTCGTACCTATCAGCAGAAGGCCAAGTTGCCCAATGGTTTTTGTCACCATAAAATCAGGCTTTTGGCTTTACGGAACGCTGTGAAGCACCAAACAATCGGTACTGGTCCTTACCGGCCCGTATTTGGTCAGGAGCCGTTCACTGGTAGTATCCACGCCAGTTTGGTTGTCTTATCTTGTACCATGAAGCCTTTGAAATTTTTTCCTCATTTGAAGCAAGGATCAAAGACATCTTGAATTTGCTACACGCGGAAACGGCGTCGATCTTTTCCTTACAAATTCGGAAACCACCTGGACGTAGCACGTCCGATTCCATGAAACTGTCCTTCCAGGCCTGGTGGGGAAGCAATAAGACCAAGAAGAGGAGACCGCCACCGTAGAGGGCGATTTTAAGCAACAACACACCATCGATACACCCAATAGCAAGACAGAGTCTGTAATGTGTCCACGATACCGCCTCGGCGAAAATTGACCAAATGTTTTAATCTCTATCCCGGTGTCCTACAGTGATGCTGAATTGTGGAGCAATCTTTTTTATTGAGGCCCAAAATTTATATTTATTGTGAATCATCAAGGAATAATTTTTTTTTTTTACTCTGGACCTATTTTATGCTGAATCCAGTGTGAAATAATTTTTATGTCCTACCGTTGGTTTTTTATATTATGCAGGCTATTAGTATTGCATTTATGCTGCCAACAGATTATTATCTGGATGAGTGATTACCTGGAAAATACTGCAATAGTTATTTCTGAGCCTGAATCATGTCTACCAAAATTATTGTACGGCTTGCCTGATTTTTGTAGCAGGCCCAACCTGGTGTAGAGTATAAATAGTCCTATGTTATTATCAATACTTTTTTATATCCAAGGGCCATCAAAATATTCCCCTCGATCAGCTATCATTAAATTTGGTTTCCTATTAATTATTCATTCTAAGTCCAATTCTGACATTCATTTATTTATTCAAGTTGAAACATTTATTTTTGGATCTACCTATCCCAATTTTTTTGCAGCCTCCACCTAAATATGCACATTCCCCGCAAGGACAGTTGGTTGACGAGCTAACAAACGTCCCGGTAGGATCTAACAGGTTTGGAAAGAGCGGCAGCAAAAACTTCCAATAGTGAAGGTGATAATGCTGCCAACCGAGTGATGAGGACGTGGCTGCTTCAGACCATTCGTATGATGACCAAGTGGAACCGTCTCGGTATAGCTTGAGGACCAGCTCTCAAGTTTACTACGATGCCGCTTCCATATCGTATTTCACCAAGACTTCAGATGACCCATGCCTTAAGGAGGTGATGTCCAGTCCCGAGTGGCAGCTGTAGGAGGCCACCGTTGTCGAGTAGTTCAAAACTATAAACCAATTTGGTACCTGGCGTACAAACAAGGCTCCGCCTACCCGCCCGATGCCAACTTGGGTCATACTACTTACAACTGTAATCATACTATACCAGAAGACGGATGCTTCTGGTCGTTTAGGAAGGTTCAGTGCCCAAATGGTAGCACTTGGACGCCCGCAGGCCGATTTTTTGGACTACGCGGAATTGTATGCCCCTTTTGACTGTATTGAGCTGGTGCGCACAGTGCTTGCCGTTGCGGCCTCCAAAGTTTGGGCTGTGGATCAGGTGGACGTAAATCTTGCTTTTCTACATGACCCAGTGGAAGCGTCGGGTCGGATCTGAGTTCTCCTCCCCTCCGTCGCAGGTCTGTTCTACGCCTGGGGCCAAGTTTTCCAGTTGGTCAGGTCGCTGTATGGTTTGTGGTAGGAGCCAAATGTGGGAACCTGGCCCTTACTTTTCCCGCGCATACTGTATCCGTTGCAAGCACAAGGATGAGTTTACTAGGAATGAATGATGCGGGTCAAGGATGGCGGACTCCGGACCGGATTTGGGTTTTGTCGGGAGCTGGCGCCGACGACGCGGCTTGCCTTACAGTACCTAGGTCTATCTGCTTACACTACACGTGGGTCATCTGCCATATTCCCCTCCCCCACTTTTTGTCGTTGATAAACGTACTAATTGTGAAGCTCCTTTTTTATTTTGTCGTCCCTCATGCACTTTCAATCGCGTCTTCCTTGTTCCTTTTGCGTTTTCCTTGTTTCAGTTTTTCCTTTCTAGCTCCCTCCTTGACTTGCGACTACTGTGTAGTGGCTTGCTAACCCATCGGCGACGCTTGCCTTCCATTAAGCGTGGTGGCGAGATGACGGGTAGCGAGTCTACAGTATTGACTGATAACTGTTCAGCAATTTCGAGCAACGTGAGCGAAGTGGGCGGCGGGATACGACTGGGAAGCGCATTGCTGGCGGTGGGGTAGCTTCTGATGGAATATCGGGCGTTCTTGTGGCGGGGCATGAGAGGGTCGGTGGTAGTATGGCTGAGCAGGTGGTGCTATGTGACGTGACTGGAATGGTGATGCCGGGAATGAGTCAACTGGGAATGAGATGCACCGTGGACCATGGTTTATGTAGATGACGTGGTCATCTTCTCCCAGAAAATGGAAGAACACGTATGCCATTGTCAGGAGGTGTTCAAAAGGATTCAAGAGGAAAGACTGAAGCTCAAGGTGACAAAAGGCAGTTTCGCGCACTCGGAGGTCAGTTTGCACCAAAATTGCAACCCGTGGTCATCAAGCGAATATAAAGGTCGACACTGACAAGACAAAAGATATTGTGGAAGCCCCGAACCGAGTAATATGACCGAGCCGAGTAGTTTTCTCGGGATGGCGGGGTATATCGGCGCTTCATCAGGAGCTTTGCAGATATTTCTGCGGTGCTGCATGCGGAAACATCAGTTAAGAAGGCTTTCAAGTGGACTACAGAGATGCAGGAGGAATTCGAGTACCTTAAGGAAAAGCTGACCCACCCACCAGTGCTATCGTTCCCGACTTCGACTCCCTTTTCATAGTTGAGGCAGATGCGTTTTTTTCTGCACTACAAGTGGCTTTCTCCCAGAAAAAGGAGTACGGAAAGTACACCCATCCAATTCGCGTCAAGGACTATGACGGAACAGGAGCGCCGCTATTCAACGAGCAAGCGGGAGGCTCTCGCTGTCGTGTTTGCCCTTAATAAGTTCCGGGGCTACTAAATGTGGCAAGGTTCTTGGCTGGAGAAACGTTCCAAGAAACGGATAAGAAGAATAAGACTGTGATAAAGAGGAACGCGGAGAAGTTTAATCTCTGGGACGACACAATTTCCGGCGGGAGAAGGAGAGGCTACGCGCCGTGCTACCGCTGGTCAATGCGCCGAGATAATAGCAATATTTCACGAAGATAAAGGATACTGGGACGTTAGATCAACGCGAAAGTTTGTCAGGGATCGCTTCTGGTGGCCAAGAGTGTACCGCGACATCACGGAACACGTCGCGGCACACGATGGCTGTCAAAATGCTCGCCGAATTCCGACCTACCGCATTAAACCTAAGAGCTCCCGTCAACGGACTCTTCGAAACGTTTTCGATTGACATTGCTGGGCCATTCAAGCCGTCGAAGGCCGGAGAGATATTCGCACTATTCGCGATGGAAGACATGCCTGGTTGGCCGATGGCGTGGGCGACGATGAATTCCACTTCAAATTGTGATCAAGTTCGTCAACGATGAGATAATGCTGCCATTCGGGCCGCCAATGAGGATCTGTCGAATATTGCGACGGCATTTCTGGCCGCGTCGGTCCAGAGCTTTATGAGCGAATATGGAGTGGAGTGGATGGCAATTTTTCCTTTAGCTCTGATGGCTAACGGTAGATTGGAAAGGGTATTAGGCACCATCAAGAACGCAATCAAGAGGTCTATTGCTCAGAACGGGGACTGTGCGGAGGCACTCCGAAAGCGTTGTATGGTTACCGAAGGCGCGACCTTAGGACGGCCCCCTCTCCTTCCAGATGCTGTGCGACATCAAGAAAAGGATGTTCGCGAGTGACGCGGTGGCCCTACTGAATGAGGTCGGGCGAAAAATAGAGCCGTGGAGATCTTGGGGAATCGCCCCTGTGCGCCGCTGTGGAGGAAAGGTCTACTAATTTACAAGAGCCGGTAGGCCACGTGAAGTACATAGCGGTAGGAAAAGAAGTTCCCGTCGTCCATGGAACATCTTCCCATAATACTGAGAAGTAGCCGGCGTTTGAGTCGTTCTTTTACGGGCCGTGCAGAGTAATAAAAGCCAGCCATCCGAGTTACGAACCGTTATCGTCCACTGGTCGGCGACAAACAAGGCTATTCACGCTTGCAGGCTAGTCCGGTACTACAAAAGGGCATAAGTTTACTTAGTGAAGCACGGAGAAGCAGGTAGAAGAATGGAGCACAAAGATGAGAGGACACGAAGTAGAATCGATGGAACTTATTGGAATACTTTCCACGTTCGGAGGGTAATGCAAGTGCTAAACGAGGGTCTCGCATGGCCCCTCTCACGGGCCTCGCGCTTCCGCTTGGTCGGGTTGCTCCTTTGTGGTGACGCGCGCGCAAATAATAGTGCTTCCCGAGGATCACTTAACTCCTTACCTCGCGATTGGAGTAGAATTACGAGCTCCGGCCGACGCACTCTTTCAAGGCTCCGACGGAGAGTCTAGCACGTGGGATTGGGAAGGGTCCAGGAGGCATTTTAGTCCTACGTCACCGCAACACAGTAGTTGATACCGCTCCAACCGGCTAAAGTAACAATATAGACTCCCGCAGGAAGGCAAAGAAGGGAGGACAGTGATGCATTGAGCCGCAAGACCTTCTGCAGGACCAAGTCCTCGTAGAGAGGTGCTTCTGGGAGTCGCAAAGGTCACGCACGCGAAAACCTGCGAAGGGATTCTGCCGGATGTTTTCGCCAAGGTGCGAAAATTTTCGAGACACTTTTGCGCCCGATTGTCATCCCGAGCGTGGCCAGACATTTGGCGATGGACGCGCCGATGCAATCTTCATGATTGTGCGTGAATATTACGGACAAAGGGGAGGAACCTGTGGGACCGTGGGCCGACCGAGGCTCTCGGGATTGAGTGGATGAAAGAACCAATTTCCTGTCCAGATGCGTTGCAACCAGGGATGATATACAGGACTGCTCCAAATCTGATCGGAATCACCAAGCTCGAACCTATCGGAATCGGCGTTGTAGTGATACTTTTCTTTATAACCCTCGAAGGCCAGGGTATACAGGAACATTACGTAGGATTCCCTGTCTCCTCGTCGGTCGCTCGGCAGACTCTTGTCTTCACTGCACCAGCAAACGTCGAGTATCGCCACGCACTCTCGGGAACCGAAGTGTACCAGCACCGGTCATGAGTTGATTCTGTGAGGCCAAGGGCGTACGGGTCGTCGAGTTTCATCTCCGTGCCGTCAAAAGCCCGTACAAAGGGCGCAATTTGGCGACCGAAGAGGACGTAGAACTCATCCTCTCGCAGGAAGTCGGATCGGCGATCTTTCGCAGTAATACTTTGAAATGGACTGAGAGCTCACGGAACGAGATTTGACAGTATCGTGGCGGTCAAGTAGGCGGGCAGGCGCCGGGCGATTCATTTGGGAGGTGGCCAGTGAGGAGATCCGTGCCGTTTCGCGGCCAGTGACCGCGAGGGGCCATACTCCCTGTGCTCTTGGCGGCCGTCTGTCGGTTCGTGCCACTCGTGGAGGTAGATCGCGACGCTCGTTGGTTCAGAGAAGGGAAGATACGTGGTAAGAAATCACAGGAGGACTGGAAAAAGAGCGAGACGGAACAAAAGAAGAAGAAATTGAAGAAAGAGGGTTTAGGGCTGCGTATGCAGTTTGCAGGATGCGAAGGTGGCAAGGAACGCGGAGATGGGAAGGACACACTTCTCCTCTTAGACGGCTTTTCCTACCTCTTCATAAGTGACCTTGCCCCTCGACGTCGTCTCGCGCGCTCCCGCGATATAATGGCAGTCTTATGCACCAGGTACGTCTCAGCGTTCCCTGCTCGCTGACGGGAAAGGACTCTGACACAAACGCAAGGCTCCGGAGTGGGTGCGTACTGCAGTGGAAAGAGAGCGCCCCGGAGTGGGTGCGTGCAGTAGTGGAAGTATGAGCAAGCGGGGCGAGATGGGAAGGGTGATGCATCAACAGGGAGCGAGGTTGGAAAGAAGAAACGATTTGGCTGCGCACTGTATTTGTGCGGTACGGCCGGGCGGCAGCGTACCTCAGCGGGAGGCGTGTGGCACGTGGATTACTGTATGCCACGTACAGTACTGTACGTGGCCACAATGGCATCGTACAGTATTGTACAGAGCGGCACCTTAGGAAGATACGTCTGAAAGCTTGCAGGCGTATCTCCCGCTTATGCTAGGAGAGTGATGGGGGTTGAGGTCCGGAACAGTACAGTACATATAGCGCTGTACTGTGCCGTGCCCATGGACATAGAGATAGGTTACGCTTGACCAAAAAACGTAAAAGGACAGCAACAAGCATCCAGGGCCAATAGTACAGCAGCTACAGCAGCTAACCTCGCTGACTATTCAGCCAACATTCGACGCTCAACGACTACTAATTAAGGCTCTTTAAAATCCAGATCCAAGCATAGCTGAAATGGAGAATAAACGCATCCGTCTGTTTGACGAAAAATGATAAAACGCTATTGGAGCTACTTATGGTCTCCGCCATCATCATGTAAAGTCTTAAGGTCAACGCTGAAGCTAAATGAGCCTTGCAATGCGTGTGAGCATTGAGGAGAAGGAGAAAGCGTAGAAAATTATCATCCAGGCACTGGGCAATCACGTATGGGACGTCGCGGGCGAACCGCTTTGATGATTACCAAGCTGGACAAGCCCTAAGATTGAAATTATACTGCAACGCGCATCTCCATTTTGGCCTATTTGGAATCCGTCAAGTGTGACACATCTCGGGAAGAGAAGTCCAAGGATATTGACCGACTGGCTGCTTTCATTGGAAAGCTGCGGTTCATTGGTACGGTATCGAATACAGTCTTCTATTTGGATAATGTTTTTCCATTGAGCTCTGAAGTTGACGCCCGTTACTTCCTCCATGGGGACGCTTGCCTTAAGGACCTCACTTTGGAGAATTTCAGCAGTCATCTCATTAAGAAATCAATGGCATTCAGTCTGATAATGGTGGCGAACGAGCCGCTGCCGCAATCTCTGGGTGCAAGTTGTGCTCCAAGCCGGCTACGAGCTCGGAGCTCTATGTATCAACCCACGAAATTCGAACAGGAATTTGAATATTCCACGGAACCGTCGCCAAAAAAATCAAGAGATCCGAAAAAATAAAAAGAGTAGGCAGCAGGGCCACCGTAGCAAGAAAATGGACAAATTAGGCAAGGGAAGGATCAAATTGAGAGAGATGACACGACCTAACAGATAGACTGCGTGCGCAGTACGGATCAGATGCTGCTAGACGCTGCATTACATATCAAGATCATTAAGAGTGAATTTTGCAGTCACTCATTCCCTGCAGCTCCCGTATCACGCTAAGTGATGATTTAAAGTTCTAGGGCGGTCCACAGGCGTGTACCGTGTGAGCTGTAATTCTTTCAAAGATCCTGGATGTCAAATATCTACCTTTCTGTAGCCTTCTTTCTCAATAATGGTCTGCTTCCTGTACCAGCCCTAGTGCATGAGAACATTGTGACGCTCTTCATTCCCGGAAATACCTTCTTCTCTGACTGCGGTACGATATCCGGTCCCCTGTATGCAAAAGGACGGCGATTGTCTTTTCTACATAATAGAACATGATTACCAGCTTGCATCACTCGTATGGACAGAGACGACTAGTTTGCCTCTATAAGCCTATTGCGAGTGCTCTTTTTGCTGCACCGAAACAGGGGCCACACAGAACGTACCCCTGTATAAGAAAACAAGCTGTCCGACAGGTCTGAGAAAGATGTCTCCGAGAAGAAGACCAAAAAGCTCATGTAAAAGACTGAGAACAATAACAAGCAAGAAACGAACCTGAGTTGCATCCTTGTCGGACGAAAGTGGCTCTGTACCTGTTTCTTTGTCATTCCCGCCGTTACCGGCGGTGAATGGATACTAGTCGAAGCCTTCTGTCCAGCGTGGTCCCGGTGGACATCGACTGTCTCGAAGACAAACAACGACGTCGGTTCAAGGCTCTCTAACATCCGAAATAAATTTCGGTCGACTCACAGTACACATCGTTACAGTGTCGAAGACCACAGCCGCTTCAAGTAGTGTCTCCCATGTGGTCCACGTAGAAGCATCTATGTTGTATGCGCTTCATCAAGCGGTTCGAGAAGCAGCCCGACCTCACGGTGACTGGTTTTCATATGGACGGCAGCTCCGAATTCCTTGAAGTTCGATACCAACTGGACAATGATGTCGTGACATCTTCTGGACGACGGTCTACACGAATTAGTCGAAGGATCCGCCAGACGTACGCATAGTGTGGATGAGCTTCCTCGTACCTATCAGCAGAAGGCCAAGTTGCCCAATGTTTTGTCACCATAAAATCAGGCGTTTTGTGGCTTTACGGAACGCTGTGAAGCACCAAACAATCGTACTGGTCCTTACCGCCCGTATTTGGTCAGGAGCCGTTCACTGGTAGTATCCACGCCAGTTTGGTTGTCTTATCTTGTAACCATGAAGCCTTTGAAATTTTTTCCTCATTTGAAGCAAGGATCAAAGACATCTTGAATTTGCTACAACGACGGAAACGGCGTCGATCTTTTCCTTACAAATTCGGAAACCACCTGGACGTACACGTCCGATTCCATGAAACTGTCCTTCCAGCCTGTGGGAAGCAATAAGACCAAGAAGAGGATACCGCCACCGTAGAGGCGCGATTTTAAGCAACAACACACCATCGATACACCCAATAGCAAGACAGAGTCTGTAATGTGTCCACGATACCGCCTCGGCGAAAATTGACCAAATGTTTTAATCTCTATCCCGTGTCCTACAGTGATGCTGAATTGTGGAGCAATCTTTTTTATTGAGCCAAAATTTATTATTTATTGTGAATCATCAAGGAATAATTTTTTGTATTTACTCTGGACCTATTTTATGCTGAATCCAGTGTGAAATAATTTTATGTCCTACCGTTGGTTTTTTATTATGCAGGCTATTAGTATTGCATTATGCTGCCAACAGATTATTACTGGATGAGTGATTACCTGAAATACTGCAATAGTTATTTCTGAGCCTGAATCATGTTACCAAAATTATTGTACGGCTTGCCTGATTTTTGTAGCAGGCCCAACCTGGTGTAGAGTATAAATAGTCCTATGTTATTATCAATACTTTTTTAATCCAAGGGCCATCAAAATATTCCCTCGATCAGCTATCATTAAATTGGTTTCCTATAATTATCATTCTAAGTCCAATTCTGACATTCATTTATTTATTCAAGTTGAAACATTTATTTTTGGATCTACTATCCAATTTTTTTGCAGCCTCCACCTAAATATGCACATTCCCGCAAGGACAGTTGGTTGACGAGCTAACAAACGTCCCGTAGGATCTAAGGTTTGGAAAGAGCGGCAGCAAAAACTTCCAATAGTGAAGGTGATAATGCTGCCCAACCGAGTGATGAGACGTGGCTGCTCAGACCATTCGTATGATGACCAAGTGGAACCGTCTCGGTATAGCTTGAGGACCAGCTCTCAAGTTTACTACGATGCCGCTTCCATATCGTATTTCACCAAGACTTCAGATGACCCATGCCTTAAGAGGTGATGTCCAGTCCCGAGTGGCTGTAGGAGGCCACCGTTGTCGAGTAGTTCAAAACTAAAACCAATTGGTACCTGGCGTACAAACAAGGCTCCGCCTACCCGCCCGATGCCAACTTGGTCATACTACTACAACTGTAATCATACTAACCAGAAGACGGATGCTTCTGGTCGTTTAGGAAGGTTCAGTGCCAAATGGTAGCACTTGGACGCCCGCAGGCCGATTTTTTGGACTACGCGCGAATTGTATGCCCCTTTTGACTGTATTGAGCTGGTGCGCACAGTGCTTGCCGTTGCGGCCTCCAAAGTTTGGGCTGTGGATCAGGTGGACGTAAATCTTGCTTTTCTACATGACCCAGTGGAAGCGTCGGGTCGGATCTGAGTTCTCCTCCCGTCGCAGGTCTGTTCTACGCCTGGGGCCAAGTTTTCCAGTTGGTCAGGTCGCTGTATGGTTGTGGTAGGAGCCAAATGTGGGAACCTGGCCCTTACTTTTCCCGCGCATACTGTATCCGTTGCAAGCACAAGGATGAGTTTACTAGGAATGAATGATGCGGGTCAAGGATGGCGGACTCCGGACCGGATTTGGTTTTGTCGGGAGCTGGCGCCGACGACGCGGCTTGCCTTACAGTACCTAGGTCTATCTGCTTACACTACACGTGGGTCATCTGCCATATTCCCCCTCCCCACTTTTTGTCGTTGATAAACGTACTAATTGTGAAGCTCCTTTTTTTTTGTCGTCCCTCATGCACTTTCAATCGCGTCTTCCTTGTTCCTTTTGCGTTTTCCTTGTTTCAGTTTTTCCTTTCTAGCTCCCTCCTTGACTTGCGACTACTGTGTGGCTTGCTAACCCATCGGCGACGCTTGCCTTCCATTAAGCGTGGTGGCGAGATGACGGGTAGCGAGTCTACAGTATGACTGATAACTGTTCAGCAATTTCGAGCAACGTGAGCGAAGTGGGCGGCGGGGATACGACTGGGAAGCGCATTGCTGGCGTGGGGTAGCTTCTGATGGAATATCGGGCGTTCTTGTGGCGGGGCATGAGAGGGTCGGTGGTAGTATGGTGAGCAGGTGGTGCTATGTGACGTGACTGGGAATGGTGATGCCGGGAATGAGTCAACTGGAATGATGATGCACCGTGGAATATTGAGACATTGCTGGTTGGGATAGGGTGTGTACAGGAGTGGGTGAAGGTCTTGAAGATGTGTGCTGTATGGATCTGGAAAATGGGGCGCAGTGTGAAACATTTCATCCCATTCAACCATTGTCAATGGATCTTAATATGACCTGCGCGCGTCCCCTTGTGTTCAATGTAGGCATTGACAGTCCAACGGGGCAAGTGGCACCAGAATGCAGAGTCCAAGTTATTTTATAGTCCAACGGGGCAAGTGGCACCAGAATGCAGAGTCTCCAAGCGTAGGAATGTGCAGACTTCAGTTGGGCTCCTTATCATTGGACCTTCATAGTTGGAATCCAGTCCAGATGGCGATACTTGGAATCTTGTAGCATGAATACGGACTTCGAAGCGTGATGCATTGTTCGACTCCAAAACTGACTGAAGCTTCTTATTAGGCTTCTGCTTAGTCATTGCATCAGCTGGGTTGATGTCACCTCGAATCAGACATACGGATGAGACAATTCCAAGAACGATCTTCTCTCTGCAGCGGTAACCAATCTCAGGCATCGACATCGGGTTTTTTTTGGGAAATTTTTCCAAAGTGTATCACAATCAATGTAAGAGATAACTGGTATTTCTTTCTTGACCAATTGGAATACCTGCGAGGAAATTTTCCACGAAGCGAAGTGCGATGTCAAGTGCCATCAATTCTGATTCCTCTGTGCTGTGGGCTCTTCTGGATGCACGAGAACTGTTCCAATGTACGATGTTGAAGTTTTTATCCTTATTAGCAATACCAACTAGGAATCCGATTTGAGAGTGTTTGGTCTCTAAGTTCTGGTATGCACCGTCGGAGTAGACGCGAATGTGGATGGTCTCGTAATCAAGTGGGACATACTGGATAGATGTGTTGCACGGTATATCACGAATTTGTATCAACTTCTTTCCGGTGTCTTGGAGTACTTGCAAACGTGGTATCCTTTTCTCAAATCGTTGAAGTAAGACACTTGCTTGCAATGATGAGAGTGGAGATGCACCAAGTGCTAACCATACGAGTTTACCGGAATCAGACCTGAGCTTCTTAAATTCATCATTGTTGATTTCCCTTGACAGTTCCACCTTGGAACCATTGTCCAGATCATCCGATATGTTCATATTCCTTGCATAAGCCGTCTGCGAAACTTTGACTTGTCCATTCTCCATTGCGATATCAATTCCTTTAAATCAGTTGGCAGTGATTGTATCTCGCAACACTTGAATCTTTCGGCCATTCTGGCTTCTTAGTTCTTCTGGAAGTAGGAATGACTGTCAGTGTATCATCTGTGCAAATTCGGATGACGCGAAATGATTCTTGCTGTACAGTAAGGATGGATCGAAAATGGATTGTTGATAGTCCATGATGTTCTCGCATAACCAAGGAATGAATTGTGTCCCCAATACTCCCCAGCTTCCACTTCGCCGTAATCTGGACCATGGCTCGCTAGACGTAATCTTGCTTGTCCGTTAACTTCTCGAAATACCTGGAGGTGGTTGGTAGTACACCATTCTCTTGATTGGTTTGCTCTGCAAGAATGCCTTTGTGACATCTCTAACTAGTATGCAGATGGAGTCACCACTTGAACGTAATATGGTGTCCCATTTCGGAGCCAGTGCGAGTTGAACGCACAGCGTACTCATTGAAATGGTTGTTGTTGTACCATTGAGTGCGAATCGGAGTTGAGTTTGTCATATTCGCTGAAGAGTCTTGCGCCGTGTCCCTCAGGTGGAACAGAGTTGGTGATCGCTTAATGCACAGTATCCATTTCAGTGGTTGAATCTTACAGCCTTCTACGACATCAGCTCGCTTGACTTCTTCTATGGCAACCTCAAGTAGGAATTTGATTTCCTCGGACATTGCATCTTGGAAAGTTTGACTTTGTCTTCAGACAGTTACTTTATCGATTTGATATGTTCGATGGTTGTCAGGAATATGTTATCAGTGGTTCCATTCAGGTTCAATGTAGAAGCCATATCTTGTCTGCGTCGATTGTGGAGAAGTCCTTGGAGTTCGATTCCAGAGTGGTCAATGCATCATCCGTGGTTAGTGTGTGGCTATGCTTGGTTGCTTTCTCCATCGGTGTGCCAATGACGAAGGTTGCGTTTGCAGTTTGGCTACTGGTGCGGGTCCAAGTTCTGAAGGTGGTGGAGTCATCCAATTGGTGTTGCATCTGAGGAAGTTTGTCAATATATCCAGCTTCGTCTGTTTGTTGTATCGTATCTCCGGCGGAAGTGAAATTCACCAAAGTATGGTCTTACGCCTTGCTCGTGTGTGGGATAGATTCTAGAGTTGAGCTGAATATGGACCGTGGGCTTTCAATGCTAGTGACCTTTCCTTTTCGCCATCCATGCATTCTTCGACAGAACCAAACTTCTTGACCAACCTGAATGATCGTAAGGATAATACTTGTCTGCACATGAATGAAGTAAGCTGTCCATGACTTGTTGTGCTCGAGGTTGTTCAGTCTCAGCGCACGCGAGTTCCATCAGTGCGATTAGTTGTTGAATGTTTGGAGTGTTCTCCAGTTACCCTAATACGCTTGGAATAATACCAAATCGATTGTAGTGAGGTAGTGTGCGGTTCTAATGTTGCGTGAAGTTCCAAGCCATTCAATTTACCTAGCAATCTCTCATTAGAGTCACCAGGGTCAAATCCGGGAGCGAGAAGAAGCTTGTCAATCGCCTTGTGAAGAAACAGTGAGATCGCTCGTTCATGGCAATGGACCACAGTGCTTCAGTTGGTACTGGACAGAGTTGTGAGTCCATTTGTCTGAGGTTCTTCATCATGTAATCATTTTAGGTTGGATCCTCTATCAACAATTGTGTGGTGCGGAGCATCGAAGATGGATATCCAACGGTATAGATAGGCGTTGAATGCAGATCGAGCGGTATCACCGGGAAGCTGTGATAGTCTGATCACTTGGTCTCCTTTTCGAGCATGACCAATAACTTAGCTTGGTCGACTTGATCGTGTGTTCCATGACATCAAGTGTGACAGCGAGGTTCGGAGAAGCCAATGCAGGAAATGAAACTTTAGGGAGTCTTGGATGTTCTGCTACTTCACCACATGGACGATAATTTTCGTTTATCTTCTGGATTGCTTCTTTCATTGATGCAGGGACCTTTTCGCCGCTCGTTGTTGACGAATAATTTTAAGATGGAGTTGCTTGTCGGCTGACGCAATGCTTGGTGGATTATTCCATATTCTCTTGAGTGAGCTTTGCCTTCCAACCATCTTGTTCCCATGGACGCTGAAAGTGGTATACAGAGTTGCTTTGCGAATTTAGTTTCCTGTTAAGTTGTCATTGGGATTTCAGTGATGTTGGGTGGAGAATCCAGGTTGTGATCTTCTTCTGTGGTATTACCAAGCTAACCATCCAGGATAAGTTTGTCATAGGTGAATCGAACTGGAAGTGCCTTCTTTATGAGTTCCGACCAGTCGAAGTTACGTTGAGGATCAACATTGGTAGGGTGAATGGAAGCCATATGTGAAGTGCCATAATCAGAACCAATTGACGTGTGATTGAAGTGTGTTGAGCTTCAGGTGACTTCCGTCCTTCTCTCATACAAAGATCTGCTGAAAATCTTCGTGTAGTCTGTAATCCTAGTAAGAACGGGATCGGTGTTGGAGGAAGTACGAATACAAATCTCTTACGATATGGTCTTTTCCATGGATGCTGTTATCTTTGCGACGAGGCATGCAAGATACAGAGAACGGATACCAACGCGTGCGAGTCGAAATGGACGAACTGAATCGGGAACCTGAATTGTCATGACTGGTTTCCAGTTTGCGCGCTCAAGCCAATCCATAGTGCAAAGAGTCGCTCCTGGATCCATAAGCATATGTTTCAGAATGCTTGTGACACTGAAGACACTTAACTCTGATATCGCTTGCTCAAGTTCCTGAAGGGAGTAGTACGAAGCTTGCGGACTGTAGTCTTGTGGATTCATCTGAGGGTACAATGAGTTGGGTTGTTCATTGTTATCCAAGATGTCCAAGAAATCTCAGAGCCATGTGTCTAGTTCTTCTATTTCTTCATCTTCTAAGTCATCAGCATAAGAGAAACGATTGCATCATTTCGATATCCGACTGAGGGTAAGAAGCATCTTCTTTCTCTGCTATTTTAACCAACATCATTGCATTTTTGCCAATGTCAACTAAAAAAATCATGCTACTCAAATATTTTTCACGCTCAGGGCAGTGTTGGAGTAGATGATTAGTTGACTTGCAAGCGAAACATCGACGGGTCTTTCCCGAGTCTTTCCCTTGAGACATGTTCATCTGCTTTAAGACCGGATCGATGTGGTGGTAAAATGGTTCCGATTCTCCACCAGTTACGCGTTCGTCTTGGCCGGAAATATTCGTGATAGTCTGAATACTCTTCGGAAGGTCAAGAACAAAGTTACTTGCAGTGTTATTGTGCTGTGTACCTTGAAGTTTCGGTGGCTGATTTCTTACGGGAGGATCGTGTTTAGCTTTTTCTTCTGTCTCCTTTTCGCACGTATCTTCACCAAACAAATTGCTTCGAACACTTCCAACAATTTCTTCACTTGAACGACCTTTCTTCGCTCCAGCAAAGTGCTATAAGATTCGAAGCAATCCAAGTCGCCAAAAGTAGTGCATATCCGGACCGTCATGTGGTTCAATGTAAAATACAAAATGATCAGAGACATCTTCTTTGTCTTCAAACAAGCTGATTCTTGTTTAAGAGCTGCCATAATGTTGTTGGATCGGGGACACTTAGCTTGCGAACTCGGAATAATATAACGTTGAACATCCTTGATACTCACTCCGTTGAGAGGCGTGATCAAGGGTTGCCCTTCCTCGAGAGATTGGGGTGCTTTGACAAATTCCATGACGTTGTGGACGACACGCTTCATGTCTTCTGTCGGTTCTCCTCGCGGAGGGGTGTTGTTCTGCCGGACATCTTGCAAGAAAAAAAGGTCAACAGTGAGGAATGAACATTAGGAATATTTTGCTCGCTGATGAGTGAAACTCAAAGTTGAGCCCCGAATACCGGTTGGTCGATCGACAAGGAAGGCCTCAAGTGTCAAGTTGGTAGACGGTTTGTCAGACAACGAGGAATGCCTCAAGCTGTACGGACGAAGTTGCACACCTAGGACGAAAATGAGAACGAATCGGGCGATGCAATTATTTGAAAAGCACAAGGATGAGTTTACTAGGAATGAATGATGGGGTCAAGGAAAGCGGACTCCAGGACCGGACCTGGGTTGTGTCGGGGGCTGGCGCCGACGACGGGGCTTGCCTTACAGTTCCTAGGTATATCTTCTTAAACTACACGTGGGTCATCTGCCGCAGTATCTACCACAGTATGTACAGGCTGTCCTGTCCAGTTCAACGTGTAGTTGCCACTTCTAAGGCCCACGTGTAAGGTCGCTGGCAATTACCTCCTTTTCCTTTAATTATCCCTTTATTTTAGTAATTACTGTAGGTCTATTTAGCTGACAGTGTCACAGTAGGTGGCATTTCTACCGTACTACTTAGGCTCACGGCCGTGGCTGGCTGCCCACAGTAAACCAAACCAACAGCCCCCCCGATCCAAAAGTCGACCTTTTACTTCTGTGACCGCAGAAGTCAGGAAGTTCGAAGCCAACTAGGATTCCCAACTAGTACCAGGCAAGCCTAGTGCTGCACAGGCTCACTATAGCTAGATCTATCTAGCGTGCGACCAAAGTAGTCTTCGTTACCCTTTTTGCCAATCCTTTCAGGCGCTCTCGGAGTAGGATTGCCTACCCTTTCTCCTACCCACCTTTTTCCCCTTTTCCCTTTTATTTTCCTTTCTTTTATCCCTTTTTCCCATCCTTTCTATTCCTGGAGAATTTTTTGGAGGACCGTAGGGCATCCTCCTACCTTCCGAGCGCGAGCTACAGTCGCCCTGCCCTGCTAACCCACTTAGCTCTCTAGGACTCCAAGACTGGTCTCCCGAAGAAGCTTTGCTTCTAAAAACCCAACCACCTGGTGTGTGGTCTCTTTAAGGGTCCATATTGCTACATCAGAGCTGCGGTATGAGTACTTCGCCCGCTCCATCTATTGTATCGGACTCAAGAGAAACGGTGTAACGGCCAGGACTTCAAGGACTGTTTGTTCGTCGTAGGTGGTCCAAGACGGGTCTATGTCATCATTTACCCGGACTATCTATGGTGGTTCGGTCCCTTCAGGCAGTCGAGATGCTCCACAAGCGGTTCTATAGAAGCTCTTCACGGTGACCGATTTGGGACAGTTCTTCCACTTCTTGGCCATCAAAATGGACCTGTAGAACCCTGCTTTATTCCTTTGCAGTCCACATAGTCTCAGAAGGTCTTGCAATGCTCGCCGCTTCCGCACTGCAAAGCCAACACGTCACCACTGCCGCTCTTTCACCCGCTCCATGGGGAGTGGAAGCCACTGTCGGAGTAGGCCAGACAAATTTGCAAGAAAACTCGTTCCTTTCTCTGCTGGTCTCGCTGCTTTACTTGCCACACGTACCCGGCCGCACATGTCCCTGAATGTCTCCATGCTCGAAAAGTGCCAATATAACCCTGGGCCAGAGTACTGGAGGTTGTTGAAGCACTTCGCGCTCTATGTGAACGGGTCGAACGACTATGTAATTTATACGCCCCATCGGAACAACTAAGTTTACGTAAAGGGATAGTGTAGTGGCCACTGAGCAAGGGACCTCACGAAGAGGCGGTCCAAGACGGAGCAAAAGTTGACCATGAGGATGCCCGGTAGTCTGGTGTTCAAGTCATCACTCCGCAACGTCCAAGTCTACCACCGCTCCTGGTATGGTTGCCCTGCTGGCCTTCTTGCGCGACGCAGGCTGGGTTCGCTGGGTTTTGTTCGCGCTGGGACTACCCTGTCGGTTTCTACAGTCGTCCATCAGAACAACCTGCGGGCTATCACCTGGACGAAGAAGGTACAAGGACTCCGTCGAGTAAAAAATGTTGGCATCGAGTACCAAGTTGTGGGCAAGGCCGTCATTGTTGAAGAAGTGCTTATGAAGCACGTCCCATCGGAAGAAAATTGGGCCAATTCGCTAACACAGGCTTTCAATATGGATGTTTTCGAGATAAAACCGCGCCTTGTTGTCCACCTGTTGTGGAATAAAACCCCGCTCACGGTAATTGGTAGAGTGATCACCGAAAGCGTCGGTAGCGCAGGTTCGTTAATCGTAGATACCGGAGTACGACCGGGCTCAACGGAGGGAACGCAGGGGAGAAGGGAACGGCGGCACAAACCCAGGGTGGAGGGGAATCCGTCTAAGGCGCGTGTCCGAGCGGTAAACAGTGGGAAAGACCGAAAATGGGAGCGACTAGGGGAAACCTATGCGTGAATGACGGTTAACCGAGGACGGTTTACCGTTACGGAATGGTTCACAGGTAAAAGTGCCTTACCTTTACTGTCGGCGGTTGGGGTCGGCGGCGGCCTTATATACAGGCCGACCCCGGGGTTTTTGGCCCCAAATAAATATCTACAGTAAGCTAATAAATATCTACCTACTTCCAGTTAGCTATATTACGCTATCAACTACACTGAATAGGGATCGCCGGCAATCCGGATTACACGTGGCCAACACCCAAATCCCAATTACCGTACACGATGCGCACACAAGCGCACCTCCGCAATTATACTACAACTTCCCCTTCCTTAGTTGGGAACACGTCCCGTGTTTCGGAACGTTTCGCGCCAACGCCTTTCCTTCCCGGTTCCCGAAAAATCCCGACCACAAGGTCTCCACGAGCGACCCGCCGGCACCGGCTCCGCTAAGAACTTTCAACTTCCGCCCATGGTACTACGTACTCCAAACCGTTCAGCGATCACTCCCCCTTACTGTCTCCTCTCTTCCACCGAGAACCGGTATCGCCGCATCTCCGGAGCGGCCTGGCGTGTCCTACGGTCAACCGCACGTTGGCGTTCCGATCCCACGGAAGGCAACGTCATCCAGCCGAGAATGCGGGGCGCAGAAGGCGAGCGCAGCCCGAACTACGCAGTAGAAGAGGTCCTTATCCTCAGAGGCGGTCCGAAGGAGTGCAACCGGTTTCGGAACGCCGCGTGTACGAACCTCAGACGCGCATCGTGAACGTTTGAGACTCGGATCATCGAGCGCACCGAGACTGGAATGAAATATTGACGAGAAGCGGGCAAACACCGATGCTGGTTGACAACTACCTCCGACTCTTCGGTTCTTCTTTGGACGCACATGGACACGGGCGACTTGCACGGCGCTTGGTGGCCGCTCTCCGAAATCGGAATCCCCAGGTCTTCACGGGCGAACGCGACTATTATTGGAAACAGCGCTGGGTCCACGTTCCATGCTGCGTGCACAGCGTTGAGGACTGTGATTTACAGTTCGTTCGGTGCGCCGAGGAGTCGGATTACCAATTGGCCTTGGCCCGCTTGATCCCAGGCTTGCGAGAGTCGCGCGGGAGGGGGGCGACTCCACGACGGTGTTTATCCGAGTATCGGTTGGTCTTGCTTCCGCAGCCGTTAGATCAAAAAGTCTCCAAAAAGTCTTCTTTTCAAGTAGAGGTCGCATCGGGGTGGAACTAACATGGCAACCGAGTATCGGGTTCGGCAGAAGAGTAGGGTCTTCTTAATGTGGCACTGCGTCGAGTTTCTCGCGATCCCCGCTCGTTCTCGGTCTTCCTTCTATCCCCCGATCCCGGAGTACTGGGCCGTTCTCGAATGTCCGGTACACCTATGCGTACCGATGGCCCCGGTATTGGCCTATTACGGGAGTGCCTTGTTTCCAAACACGGACTGACCACCTGACAGGTCGATTGTCGAGGGCGTTTTGGCCTCCGAATTTGCGGTACTTTCGTTGCTCGCCTTGCTACTGGGATCTCGCAACTGTTACGAGTTCGACACGCGCAGTAAAGACCCGAGATTCTGGTATGGGTGCCCAAGCCTGGGAGCAACGTCCAGGACCCGAAGGGTCGCGTGATCCGAATCTCTGAGGGATTCTTATCTCTCATCCGTTGTGTCGGGGTGCATGCTATCGTGGCCAAAACCAGCTTCGAGACCGGCGATCGGAGGCTGTCCTGAGTCTTATGGAAGACCCGGCTGTCGGATGCGTGCGAATGCGTGAGCAGAAGGGAGGGGGGCTTACCTGGTACGATTGGTGGGCTCTTCGCTCGTTGCGGTCCCGAGCTCGTCGGAAAGCGGTCGAGCGCCGGCGTGGTTGCGAGCGCATGAGGCCGATGGTGAATGTGGTCAGGTCTGTACAAGCGTTGCGCGGAATCTGGTGCCCGGGCTAGCGGGCGAGGACCAAGAAGACACCACCGCATCGGTAGCGGATACCCCTGTCCCGCGGCCGAATGTGCAACCGGAGTATCGGACCGGCCTCCGCTCGCAACCTGCCGACGCACCCAACACTACGGCAGGGCTAGCTGGCCACGTCGGACGTCCCGAGCCAACGGCAGTTCCCGTTGGGGGGCAGGTGTCACTCCCTATATCGCCGGTTACGACTCCGACGACTTGGACGGGATAGAATTCATCGGGGCCCACGACAGAAAGGGGACCGGGGTCGATATTTCCGCTATTCGGGGCAGCGCTATCGCCTTCAAGAGGGAGGCAGTAGAAGAGGTGATGATGCACGACGGACGACTGTCGGCGGGGCGCAGATTGCCTTTGAGTTCTTATAGACCACCTGTGACGCGCTAAACCGACCGCGGTACCCCAATATTGCCTCTGCGCTGACCAACTTGCGGAATCTTCTTCAGGCCGACTACGGACGGGAGCGGCAGTGGAAAACCGTACGGGACGCGGTGGGCCCTGCATACTGCCCTGGAGGCGGCCCTTGGGCGTTCCGATCGCGGCCAGCTAGGTGCAGGCGGAATGACCTTGTAAGACGAGTCCCGCAAGCGTAGGGGTACCGATTAGCGGTGACTAGGGGGAATAAGCATGAAGCGAAACTGAGGGTCTCGGGTCTGAGCATGTCCTGGACCGAAACTCGGAGAACGAATTCAAAACTACCGTGCCTCTGGCATTTTCGCCAGCGTGTCCGCCTAGGTGGTCGGAAACCCAAGACTGCCCCTCCTTCGTGCTGGAAACCGGGCCACGATCAGGGTATTGCATCGTGAGATATGAGCTCCCGAAATTCAGTATTCACCTTCGTCTTCTTCCGCGAGTAAAGTCCTGAAGGTGGACCGTGGTCCACTTGAGTCCGGTCGGCAGTCCCAATAGTCCTTAGCATACAGCGGCCATTACAATGTCAAGACTGCACCGCAACACTGAACACTGTGATGTCGGACTTCCTAGCCTAATTGGTAGTTCCTCAACGCATCTTGAGCTCCTGAATTCGGCGATGTCCGTGGTTTAGCGCGTAACCGGACGGTTCGGGCGGTACACGAGGAATTGTGCGCGCCGTTAACGAGCAAAACGGGAAAAGCGCGAAGTGGGAAGTCATTCCGATTACGGGCAAGGCTAACCGAGGGTGGGAGAGCCCGGGCATGGGGATGCATCTGCGGGGCGGATTTTCCTACCGAAAAACAGCAAATGCGACAGGGTACCCCCAACGGGCGACAAACCGGCAACCGGATAGGATTGCTAGGCGGTTGTTCCCGTTGTACCGAGCCGATAGCGACGGGCATGCTGTCGCCAATATGCCGCTATGAGATTCTCTGGAACTCAGAAACACGCTTCCCATGTGTCATGCTCGGGACTGTAACCGTACCATCGGACTTTGTACCACATTCCCCCGGGGCGTTCCTAGTGCTTAACCAAAGCGTCTATCCGATATTCGGTTTCATCCTTCGTTTCCAGAAGCACGGGGCTGTCAAGCGGCTCGGTAGGGGCGTCCGAACTCTTCGGTGGTGCGGTGCGAGGGACCGGCCTACAGCGGTCGATGGATACGTTCACGAGCACGCCGTCTTTCTCTATCATGACGTTCTCATCCGTGACTAGGTCTACGCGGAAAGGGCCTTATCCCCGGGGAAGAAGCTTGTGCGAGACTTCGCCTGAGTACGTAGTGGATTCTTCCCGTTCTTCGGCTGTTAAAGTGCGGGCCGGGCTGTTGACGAAGACCTCGTCTCCAGGTCGGATAACGGGTCGGAACCGAACCTTACGGTCAAAATCGCGCTTGTACCGTTGTTGCGCGGCGGACTTTTTGGAGCTTGCTGTGCTCAACCGTCTTCTTAATTTCCGGATTGCGTGCCGTTTGAGCTGGGTTGGTGTGAGGCGGAATCTCGTCGTCTGGCGGTTCCGGTTCTGCGTCTGTCCGAAGTCTGGACATGACATCGGCGAGTTGATGCTTGACACCGGGACGGTACTGAACTTAGTAATCGAATTCCGCAAGACGGAGACGCCAGCGTGCGAGCCTTCCCGATGCATTGGACAAATTTAGGATCTACCGTAGCGCTTTATGATCCGTCCTCAGGATAAAGCGGTCTCTTTACAAGTATAGGCGGAGTTGTAGCATAGCCCATACCACGGCGAGGCATTCCGTTCCAAAGCGGTGTAGTTCCGCTCTGCGTCGGTCTAGCTGCTGCTCCAATACCCGATAGGGAGATTGTCTCCGTTCGGTTGTTCCTGTAACAGGCAGGCAAAGACTTGGTAGTCACACGTGTCAGTGTCTAAGGTGTACCGGAACCCAGAGCGCGGCAAAGCGAGGATCGGAGGGGAAACCAAGCGCTGCTTCAATTCCGAGAAAGCGGAATACTCTTCGTCGCCGACAGTCTCCCATTCGGTGGGTCCTACTTTTCTTGTCTTCCGATTGAGCGGCGCGGCGATCCTAGCGAAGTTCGGGACGAAGCGGCGATAGACGTTACACATACCGAGAAATAATCGTAGTTCCATCATGTTCGTCGGTGGTCGCGCGTTCCGAATGGCGTCAGTGTTCTTGTTGTTCACCTCGAGCCGCCCGGGCTTGATCTTGTGTCCGGGGTATGCGACTTCGCAATTGAAGAACGAACACTTGTCAAGGCTCAGCGTGACTCCAGCGTCGTTAGCAATTGTAGAACTTCCGTCACGTGTCGGAAATGGTCCTCCAGGTTGTTGGAGTATACTATCACGTCGTCCAGGTAGACGAGCGCAAATCGCCATTTCACTCGGGAAAAAATGATTTCTACTGTCCGTTGGAAGTTCGCTGGAGCGTCCTTCAACCCGAAAGGCATCCAGCAAAATCGGTAAGTTCCCCAGTGCGTAGCGAATGTCGTCTTATCCCGATCATCCTCGGCAACTTCGACTTGCCAATAACCCTAATTACAGTCTAGCATACTGAAAACGGTTGCGTGCCCGAGTGAATCTATGCACTCATCCATCCGCGGAATCGGGCAGGTGTCGCGACGGGTTACCGCATTAAGTCGGCGATAGTCTACACAGAAGCGCAGCTTTCCGTCTTTCTTCGGGATTAGGACAACGGAGCTTGCCCATTCTGACTGCGCTGCTTCGATGACTTTGTCCGCGATCATTCGGTCAATTCCCTTCCTCTGAAATTCCCGACCTCGGTGCCAAGATCTGTTCGGCGCTTTATATACCGGTTTTGCGCCCGGTTCTAATTCGATGCGTTGATTCGTTGCGACGATACAACCTAGGTCACCTGACCACATCGAATGGAATTCCGAAAACAAGCGGTACACTTGGGCACGAATTGACTCTTCTTCGCAACCGATCTTGACGGATTGTTTCTAATCATCTTCCGACTTTACGGTTTTCACAGCACCAGAATCCGACTGAACGGTTTCAATATCATTTATCTCCCCCTCCTTAGACTGAGGTTCTCCGGACCCGGTGACAATGGATTACTAGAGTTAGAAGAGGTATCATCCGAAGTAACGGTAAGCACTCCAGTAGGGTCTTGAAGGGCAAGAGCGATCACCGTACGTTTCGGTAGCTTCACGGCGCGGTCCGAGAAATTCGACAACAGCACAGTGAACGGTGTGTTTGGCATTATCTCCATAAGGCCGTTGGCCATCAGGGTCGTGTTTCGATGGAACAACCTGGGGTGGTTCTGTAAGAACCGGAACCCACCAACTTCCACCGACTTTGGTTGTAGCGTCCGCATAATTTGACTCATCGGTGGGATGACTACGCGTCGCGCAAGGCGGACCTTTTTCGACACCGTGTTAGTCGGGAGATTGCGTGAGACTGGCCTGAGGTCTTGTCCCAAAAAATCGGTTCCCTTGTTCTTTCGCTGCGACTGCGTCGTCTCGGCGATGTATACGGATGGCGCGTTGTAAAACATCACCTTCCGGTATCCGGGTAGGATTGCCTTGACGTGGCGGTCAGTAAAGAAAGTCCCGAGAAGCACGTCGGTAGAATGGTTCGAGACGACCAGGAAGGGGACGCGCACCTTTAATTGATCGATATTCAAAATCAATGGAATTACACCGAGAACGAAGAGATATTGCCTATTAGCTGAAACTAGGGGCGGTACCGATATCAGGCGAGCGTGCGGCCGCCAAAATCCGTGGATATTTCGCGCACTGACGAGGTTCGGGCCGGCATCGGTATCGAGAAGCGCAGTACGGGAGAGCATGAGCTGCAATAAGCGTCTGATGCTCACTTCCACGTTGTAGTTCTGCTTTTTAAAGAAGCATATCTCCATCTCGTCGTCGGTTGGGAACAAGTCTTCAACCGAGAGAACGGGAACATGAACATCATCCGAATGAGCGGGAAACCTTTGGCATGAGGGGGAGAGGGGGTCCAGAGTCTCAACGGTCCCTTCTACTCTTTTAAAGATTCTTGCACCGGCGTGGCGGGTTCTTCACCACCGGGTATCGGAATGCACACTTGGGCCGTATCTACGGCGTCTTCTTCAACAACGTTAACTGAATCTCGGCGGGTAGGCGGGGGCGTGTCCCGACGCTGATAACCAGCACTTCCAGCGCCTTTTTGATTACCGAGGCGTCGATCGCCGGCTAGAGCTTGGAATTTTTGTTCCCGGATAGCCATGATGCGGTCGCGTTGCGCGGGTTCCGTGATCAAATCACAAACCGTGTGCTCTGCAGACAAGCAAATCCGGCAGCGGGTGACTGCCGATCCTTGCACCTTCGGACGTTGCACCTCCGGTGACTTCGGAAAGCGGGGTAGGTAACCGACTGCGGGGTAGGCACAGTGTCCCTAACTGTAGTTGTTGACGCTGTGGGATTAAGGACCGTGGTCGGTGGGCTACCTCCCTGGTAAGACAGTGCTAGAACGTCACCTTCCGCGTCCTCGAACTCATGCGGGCCTGAATCGCTATCCGATTCAACGGTAAACTCGGCAGCCTTCTACAGCGCCACCTTCTTCACACTCCGTTTATCGCGGAATGAAGCGGGTACACTAACACGACGTAGTGCCAGATGCGATGATCCAAGTCCACGGGCATAACGAACTATCGACTCATAGTCCGCCCTCGGATGGTCTGTGGCACAATTGCACAATTGTGTCCGAATGGACGTAGCACACCTTCTACAAGGTATCCCTTCATTCTTTCTCCGGAGAACACGTTACCCGCAGCGCAATTCCTTCTTCCACAACTTATTGGAGAATTCTTGCTCCGTCATTGCGGTACTCTGTCGACTCCGTTCAACTTCCGCCAAGGCTTCCGCCATTGCGTCATCGGTTTCGAACGTCCTGAGGAGGAAGTTGACCAACTCCTTATACGAGGTCAACATTTCCTCTCGACTGGCGTCGATTGACATCGTCGCTCCCCACAAACGGTTATGCCCCATCGCAGCGGCTTGCCCGGTGAGGAAGTACTGCATGCACCATACGGCGGCTCCTACCGACACATCGTTCGTATCGCAAGCGTCCTTAAATCTTGCGAGGAATTCCAACACCGTTGTCGGATCGCTACCTGAGAAAGTCCGGACTCTCATCTGAACGGACAACCTCTTCTGCATTTTCCCGAGGTTGCGACTGATCGACTCGGTTTACTTCTGCCTTTGTTCCGGAAACGGTACGACCTGTTATCAACAGCCTTCTTAAAGATTACGTGCATCGGTCGAATCACTTCCAATTTGCGGTTCCTCCGCGCGCGACGATAGCGAATTTCGGAGTCATCCGAGCTGTACCCAACGTCTGAGTTGCTGGACTGCACCAACCTCCGAATCATCGGTTGACGACGAATCATATTTTGTTCTTGCGGCTACTTAGGCCTTCGCGGCCTTCGCGGCCTTTGTGGTTACTGCTACGGCGACGCCCGCGCTTCAGGTCCCGCGCACCTCGGCGGTTCTTCCGGCGTCGGTCGGCGTCATCTTCTGAGTCGGACCCATTCTCCTCATCGGGGTCCTTACTAATGTCAGGGATGGCAGGGAGGAACACGATCTTCACTCCGTCATCGGTTCACTCCTGCCGTAAGGGGGGTGCTGCGGGTACAGCACCCGCTGTCTTGACATCCGAAAAATCGGGATTGTTGTTTTGGGGCGCGGGGGAACTTCCGGCGACTCGGCCTTGATTCTTCCGACCTTTGCAGGATCGTGCTTCTCTTCAGCAAGAACCTCCAGGACGATATGACGCACTGCACTGAGAAGCGGACTGTCTGGCACAGTGGGATCCAGGTAGCGGTCAAAGACGTGCTTCGATACAGCTTCCGTAAACTCGGTGATATGTTGCTCATCTTGCTCGTGCATCAGGCGTTCGACCAGGGATTGACGGACTGCGCTAACACCGAGTCATCACGGGGAACCAAAGTTTCATCTAGACACTGGATGACGCGGGGCATGACGTTTTCCTTCAAAACCCGAGATCTGTTGGCGGTATTTCCGAGTTGCGGAACGGTTGGGACTTCCTGCGAAGAGGAAGTTGCCTTGATCGTGTCCCGAGGAGTGGTTGGACGAGTGGGTGGACGAGACGACTTGGCTTGACTTGTCCGAAGGACTGACTTGGGATTTTCCAAACGTGGCAAAGCACCGATATCGGAACTGCGGGGACTTCTTTGGGAGCTCGTATCTCCGTTGTCGGCGGTAGACTGCGGCGGTTGCGGTTGAGGTTCGATCTTCTAACTTCAACTAAAAATCGCACGAAGAATCGAATGTCCGAACAGCGGTTTTTCCAATGGGTTACCTTCTTTCTCAACGCGTTCTTGCTCTGGAGCAAACCGAAAAACGGTTCTAGGTCGGGAGACCAAAATTTGGGATAAAACCCCGCTCACGGTAATTGGTAGAGTGATCACCGAAAGCGTCGGTAGCGCAGGTTCGTTAATCGTAGATACCGGAGTACGACCGGGCTCAACGGAGGGAACGCAGGGGAGAAGGGAACGGCGGCACAAACCCAGGGTGGAGGGGAATCCGTCTAAGACGCGTGTCCGAGCGGTATACAGTGGGAAAGACCGAAAACGGGAGCGACTAGGGGGAAACCTATGCGTGAATGACGGTTAACCGAGGACGGTTTACCGTTACGGAATGGTTCACAGGTAAAAGTGCCTTACCTTTACTGTCGGCGGTTGGGGTCGGCGGCGGCCTTATATACAGGCCGACCCCGGGGTTTTTGGCCCCAAATAAATATCTACAGTAAGCTAATAAATATCTACCTACTTCCAGTTAGCTATATTACACTATCAACTACACTGAATAGGGATCGCCGGCAATCCGGATTACACGTGGCCAACACCCAAATCCCAATTACCGTACGCGGTGCGCACACAAGCGCACCTCCGCAATTATACTACACCTGTCTGTCCGATCCATCACAGTAGTCCTTGAGGGGGTGTGTTAAGATCTGGCTAACGGATTCAACCATCGTGGATATAAATTATTCCCTTGCGGGTTCAGTTTACAGCCGTTCGGAAACAGCAGCAGGCAATGGCACACATCACGTTGCGGATTTATAAATATCTCGGTAGGCCAGAGCATCTCCCAGCTGGTCGAACATCTCCCGAATTATAGTGCATCTTCCGGCTTGCCGCGCATCTCCTGGCTCCGGCTTTCTTCGCGATATGAACTGCTATAGAAGGGTGGCGAGGGGCAACTACACTCCGTTACGGTTTCATGCGAGACTTTCCCTCAAATCTCTACGTATATTACGAGTATAAGTTCGTCTGTAGTCGAATCTCCTAACGGGCACGTATAAATCAACCAAAAAGAGTGGATCGATTGAATAAATCACGCTCCCTTCCGTTCTCCATAAGAAACGTACCCTGTATGTCTCGGAGGCCTTGTGATTTTGTGCTTTCCAGCTAGCAGCTCACATTCTAGAGAGTGATTACGATAAACTATGACACAATAGGGACACAAGAAAAATCTTCCTGGGTAACGCAATCAGTCTTATAAATTATGCGCTAGCCTACCATAGCAAAAGAGCCTACAAACATATTAAAATTTTTAATTAAACGTCCTCCTCATTACGTTAGTACGAAATAGAGATACTATTACCAATATGATATCCAGCACTTTTAGTGAGCTTATTTTTGGAATAAGTAATTTGAAAACAGTCTCGACTCTCATTTCACTGTTTGTACTTGGCCATTTAGACCGTACTTGAAAAACATCAGTTGAACAAAAGAGAATATCAAACGCGTTGATATGACTAAAACGTTTGCTGTGGTTATCGATAATTTTATCCATGTTCCTCTGTCTTAGTTACAGTTCAGATCAAAAATAAATCTCGAGCTCACGGGTAAAGCAAGTAATTCTATTACTGTGGTAGACAATAGAAAGGATTTGTTGAGAAACTGATCCAGTTCAATCATAAATGAATGGGCAATGAGTCCCGAATTTTGGTCCCCATAATTTCTTCTTAGTTTTACAATATATTAAATGCAGTAGTAGGTGCCAGACCATCACTTATTATAGACTTCAATCCTGCAAGCTTGTGAGTAAAAATTTCAGACAATGTATTTAGTAAAATGCATTTACGTGGATTGAAACTTCTTAACTGCAGTGCCACGCTTTTGTACATTGAAAGAATTGCAAATTACTCCGAATGTAATTGAAGCCTAATTGAGCAAATGAAAAGACTATAGGATTATGTAAATTAAATTTACATAAATTAAAAAATGTAAAAATAGAGCAGCGCAGCAATAACAAAATCTTTCAAAAATGCTTTACGACAGTACCAGTACTTTTGTAAAGTAGAGTCAAATGGAAGAATATCTACGTGATATTTTCTATCTCCAACAACATGAAAAATGTGATAGACAGGTGCAGAAATATTGAATTTCATCCCCATAATATTTCTTTTATTTTGAAAATTTTCGGCGGCCACCAAGAAAAGTTAGGAATAAATGATAATTGTCTACGTTCTCTTTTTCTTAAACACTAGCATGGTCGACCTTTTGTATCTTCTTTGTTACATAGCGCTTTACTCACAAAATCCCCCGTTCTCAGCATTCAGAGCTCCCTTACTAAACATCGCCCTATTTCCCAGATTTTAGAACTGAAAACGATGAATTCTGAAACATTATGCTGAAATTCTGTTTGCTTAAATATCAGTAAAGTAATTGATTGAAACGTAGCTCATAAAATATCCTGAAATAAATACTAGAGCTTCGTGGCGCTACTTATTGTTTTCAGGTTTACCATTACATACATATGGTCTGCAGTGCTTACCAGTACAGTTCATATACACCCCAATAGCTATGAAAAGAGCGACATTAACCTTCTAGGGACGGTAACTTTTTGGGGAAGATTCAATCCTTAGGTCATGAGTTATATTCTAAAATAGTATCCAAAGATCGCATATCGCTATTCAAGTTTTACTATGTTTGTAAACGCTCTTCTTTTCTTTCTTTTTTATTCGGATGAATATGAGGGTTTTTATAGCCCCGGGAGGCCATTTTCTGTTTATTATGGCAATTTTCGTTTGTCGTATATATTCTGATATCAGAGTAGAAACGAGATATCCTTTTCTGGCTCAGATATCCGTATTTAGATAAAGCCAAGTCAAAGAGCTGAAATGTAAAAGAGTAAATGAAAAATTCGCATCTCCTAGACTGTATGATGTCCTAGGTCAATTAAATTCCTTTTTGTGCATATCTCTTTAGTTGATCAGTTCTAAGTCACTATGATAAGTCACTGTGAACCTCTCAAATTAAAAAGTTGAGGATTAAATATTATTTAGAAAAGACTAAAATTTTATCACAAAAAATACTACAATTTCTCCAGGTTGCAAATGCTCTTTATTGTACACGGACTTGCTAGAAGTTTTTGAGACATACTTATCATCTTAACCAACATTTTTTTGAAAGGATAGAGTTGTTACTCTAGTAAATTTAAAGCATTCCGAAATATCCTTAAATAATTCCGAAGCAGTTTTTGAGGGAAGAATACGCAGTTTAAGTATGTGGTAAAATATCTGTGTTTTACAGTAACGATATTTACTCTTGAAAAAAAACGCGCCCTGTTATCAGTTTGCCCAGAATCGTAGCTACATGAATCAATATCGGGTTGAGAATCAAATTTTGGCAACAATTTGTGTTGTTTCAAAATCTGAGCCCGAAGAACGAGGACAGAAACTCATTTAACGAATCTACTTAAAAATTCAATTATATCTATTTTGGATGGCTCTGAGCTATAAAATTTTATTACAGTTTTAGAAAATTCTCTTTGCGGATTTTTTTGGCACGGTACTCCTTTTGACTAAGAAGAATTTGTTAACCATGTATCCATGCAATATCATTATTCAAAGAAATGCTTATGTAATCGATGGAATTTATAAAAATGACCTTTAAAATTCTTTCATTGACTTGATAGAATTTTCTGGAAAAAGAAAAATTCATCGAGTAATTCTGTGGAGTCTGATATATTTAAAGACTAGGAAGGGTTCACTTTTTGTGAAACTTTTGTTCTTTTTAATGCAACGACTATTCTTGATAAATGAAAAGTTTATCCCAGACAGAAACTAGGCGAGCTGTTGGTATCACTCAGGTATTTGTGTGCGGACGCAGCCACTCTATTCTAGTCCTCGTTGTCTTTCCTCTGTCTCTAAACTTCACTCTTTTTGTCTTCCCTCCGACCGGCATAGTAAGCTTCGGCTCCGGGGGCTATGGTAAAAGTATTCTCGACGAAACTTCTCGGCTTACTAGCCTTTGACCCTAGGGCCCCGTGGCGCTGCTGCTTTGATGGTCCATTCCTCCAGCTATGATCCTTTCGGCGAGGTTTGATGCTCGAGCCGAGGCACTTACAGATATGACCTTCTCGAGATACGGCATTGTTCCTGTAGATGCCGGAAAAAACCTTGGCCACCCGTTCTTTTCCCGGAAGATGGCGTCTTTGGCTGGAGTTGATACAAGAGGGTTGGTCCCTGGAAGTTTTCTTTTTTTGGCACTGGGCGTTATCCCGAAGGATCAGGGTGCAACAAAATGTTACAACCCGCTGTAAATCAGACAGAATGGCAAATCTAATAGATATTTTGGCCTTCTGTCGGATTGAAAGAACTCGTGGCACAGACAAACTTTTGTCAATATACCGGATGTGGGGGTTTAGGCGCACACCAGGCAATCGCTGGTTGAACTGGTTGTCTTTTTATTGTCCCCGTGAAACAGGCCAGAGCCTCAGACCGGGGTTTATATTTACAGTCCGAATATTCCAAACCTCAATAAACAGTAGTACAATAAAATATTTTCATTAAAACGTTGCGACTACAGTACCAAAATCGCTGGTTTCTTTATCGTTCCAACGGTAGTACTGTAGTGAAACACAATTTTTGTGGTCCAAATTTGGACCCACGGCGCATTACAATGCTGTCCACAAATTTCTTCACAACGAATTCCTGGCTATTTACGTCATTGAGAGGCTTTAGTTTAAGTCTTTTGTTATTTATTATACATCTTCAAAGTAAAAGTACAGATGTATTCTGAAGATAATTAATTATTTTATGCTTAGAAATGGCCTAGTTCGCCGATAACTTTGATAATGAAGTCCTTTATTTCTGATGGCACTTGAAAGGTTTACGGTTGTTTTTCCATTGGAAGATATATGGAGTCTATGCAGTAGACGTAGCGGGGGTAGAAATAATTGATCCCTCTTTGATAACAGTACTACTGCCTTCAAATGCTTAATGGCAAGGGGTTTGGGTGTTTTACTCTTGGGAAGGTGGTTATTTTACTCATTAATTTTCATCAGTACTTGTAAAGGGCCACTAAAATTGACTACCTTTGGAGCGGGAGGCAACATCTGAGACACGTTCGAGATCTATCCTAAATTTTTCCAATTTACATATTTTGCTAAAACAATGGAGGCAGAATTATTCGAAAGTGACTTTCGTCGTCAACCACCTCTCGCCCTCCCACAGGAGGGTGCACACTTTTAATCCATTCACTTCCCTCAATGTGGCAGTCTCCACAAAGTATAGGAGATGTAAATCTTTTATTGTACCTTCTGTGAGAGTAGGCTCGAGCCTATCCCTGTATCCACTCTCGGAGGTTGGCACCCAGCGACGTCTGCAGGGTGCTAATGGATTAGCACCGTCGCGCGGAACGTGGCCGTTATGACGATTGAAACGTGTGTAAGGTCCGCGCCGTGCTTACCTAAAGGCACGCTGCGGCGGCCGTTATGTCCAACGTAGCATGCCTGCTGGCCGGCCTTAGGCCAGCTTTTTAGGGAAAATGAAGAGTACTGCTGGTCACCCTCTAGGATATTCCGGGCCGCAAAAGACCATATCTTTCAAACATTCAAGCAACCCGCATTCCCCCCTATCTTCTAGTCTGTTTGATAAAGCAACCTGTCCCCCCTTTGCCAACATGTCAGTATCTGCATCAAAGAAATTATGCGAAGAAACTTACAAACATACGTGTACAGCATTGTAAGGAAATCAATCATTTGACGCATGTACAGTACTGTATACAGTATATTGTGTGAACTAACACTTGTAAACAATCTAATCAATGACTCATTTGACTGCGCTACCAGCAACTGTACCCTTTATCCGGTGCTCTCATCTCTCGTACCACTGCAGTGAACCGACCCTATTCACCCCACTTGGTGTTCCTTAACAGGCACGGTTAGCTCTAAGGTAGCACTATAGCCAAACAACGGCCTTGTAGTGCTCATGATCAAGGGGAAACACTCAGAAGCGGCGGCAATTTCACTCGAAAAAAACTAGTCCTCCGAACCATTCTCCTGGATAGCTGCGTTCACGATGCTTTGTTCTCCTGAACACATCAACAGTTTGTGGTGGTCTCACCATCCAGTCGAATGTCATGGATGTTTCAATGGTTTGCCTACAAGACAAGCAACGAGGTTGTTGCAGTTTGAGCACCGTCGTCGCGTGGCACCTTATTGCTTTGGACTCAAAGGCTTACCGCAGCTGGGTCAATGCTTAATGCTGCATGCCTGATGGCTGGTCTCCAGCCCATTCTCTGCGGTGATCAGGGCGCGTGGCTGATTCTGCATCTCCTCCACGTTCTCTTTTCGCGGACAAGTGGCCATATTTTGGGAAATGATCCTACTTTTCAAATGTTATACTACCCATACCCACACTTTGCCTTGATGACGTGTTACCCGGCAAACGCTCACCCCATCCCTGAAATTATGTATCAGTCCCAAGGTTTACTGACAGCAGCAGCTACCACGCTCCGTCTCTATCAACAACGTTTTGCTTACATTTCTGCGACAGTGGTGTGCGCCCCTTTTAGACATGGGAGCAAAAATCAGTGCCGGGTTTCAACATTGTGCACGGCGACGGTGCGGAAATGATTTACACGAGTACGCAGTAGCCATACGGCACGACCGATTTGTACCCCGTCTTCACCCTCAAGACTCTCCTACTCTCCATGGAACACAAACTGCGACACGGCCAGACCCGACATTTCCCCCCCGTCGAGCGCCTTCCCCTGCCCCTCACCCGCCGCGGCCACAAGCAACATTGGTGTGAAATGTTCCGGTGTCGGATGTGCAAACTTGGCACAAGGGGCGTCGGCCCATGCTTTGAATCTTTTTTCCCGTTCGTCATCTTTTCAGGGTTGCAGTTTCTCTCAACCACGCATCCCACACACGTGACTTGCGTTCATCCTCCTGTTGTGCGGCTTGTCATGCGGGGAACGGAAAAAGGCGTCAAAGTTATGAAACGAAGCGCCACTACCAATAATAAGGACGCCTTCGCGACGAAGGGGAGCCAGGGCGACGCCGAGGGCCCAGAGTTGTTCTGCGGGTGCGGAGGCTGGGTGGGAGAGGGAGAGGATGGGATGTGCGCATCGGGATACATGAGCTTGAAAGGGACGAAGACGCCGTGATCGAAACCGCGGGTGGAGTCTTTGGCGTAGGGGATGTGTGCGGCGTCGAGGAGGGAGGCGACTCGTTTGGCGAGGGGTGGGTTTCCAGGGGCGGGGTAGGTGATTGAGTAGGCGGCGGGTGGGAAGTTGTAGTAGTCGTAGAGGAGCGGGGGTGAGGGGAGGTGAGAAGGGTGGGGGTGGGGGTGAAAAGTGGGGGAGAGGACTAGGATGGAAGTGGGACGGGGGAGAAGGGCGGAGAGGCGGCGGAGGGAGTTTGTTGACGCGTGGTTGTTGGTTGAGGAGTGGAAGGGGCCCGCCGCCGTGGTTGAGGTACACGGTGGGGAGTGGAGTTACGACCATAGCGTGGAGTTAGGCGAGAGGATCGGGAGAGCGGGAGAGGTGACGTGAAGGTTGGGAAGAGGTTGCTTCAGAGAGAGAACGAGGAAGGCGGTGGGGTGAAAACAGCATTGGCACTGATACACGGAAGGGGCTGAAACTAATAAGCAAGCGCCTGAATTTGATGAGACAATTGCCATCTCATAAAGCCATTATGGACTATTGTAGAAATTGGGTAAGATGCTTGCACTCATTCGCCCCATTGGGCAATGCAACACGAACCAAAAATTTGCCAATGAGAAATGCCACTATGCTCCAACCCTCTTCTTGCCCTATGGCTTACAGTGTAATGGCAACATTCACCTCTATTCTAATCCAACGGGAGAATACGCCCTGCACAAATCCATGCGGGAAAAAGGCGAGGGTGTGAGGGGATATGCACGAAAGCGGGTGGTCAACGAGTGCATTTACGAGTTTTTGCAGTAGCGATGGAGTGCATTGCAAAGACGTTGTGACGGGGCGTTTGCCCGCCATCATACTTGCAGGTCAGGGCATGCTTCCCCATCGGATCCAGAACTGGAGCGACGACAACGGAACGGGGAGAGCAGACCAAGCACCGCGATTGTCTTCTTTAATGTTTGAAAGATGCGATTGGCTGTGTCCCAGGATATGCCGTCAGATATTTGATGTTAGCAGTGATATCTACTCCGTAACCTCCTCTACAATGCCGGCTCAAGAGCAGCAATCAGGCATGCTGCGTTGGGCATTTGGGCCGTTGCGCCATGCCTTTGAGATACAACCGACCACATCTTCCATACATGAAAAACTATGCATCTGATTCATTTATTCCAAACTAAATCTTTTTTTCCAAGGTTTCGGCATTACAGCCGTCACAAGCTAAATATAGCCCTTTAGTCAGCTCTTTGTCCGAAATCAAACAAGTCTTCACCACACCAGCTGATCTAGTCTAGCTAGGGGGAGGATAATTTTTTAGTGTGTTCACATATCTGCACCCCGACACGCACCCGCCACAACACAAATTGGATCCTTCCCATCCTTTCTCACCTCCCCATCCTCAAGGGCACCCACGTCGCCTCGCCCTACGCAGGTCTCTGCATTGGTTCCCACATCACCCAATGCTTTCGACAACGCCCCACACAACCGCTACCAGGACCATGGAACTCCTCCGGAACAACGCGCTCACCGACAGCCATCTCTTACTATTACGGGACGCCATCATTGTACTGTATTCTCATCGCTAGAAGGGGCCACTGCATTGCATCCCCTACCATCTGTATCCCCCAAAGTGTGTGCTCTTCTGACACACACCCAATTCCGACCAAACAAGATCCACCACTTTCTGCATTACAGTATTCACTTGCAAGATTACCCTGACAACACAGCCTCTCTCTAGTCTAGAGGCGGCTTTTCGTCAGGAGAATAAATAAATATTCACCCCCCATGCAGGAACTGGGCTAGACTAGCTCAGGATATCTTCTGCTATCAATTACAGACATTCCGTAACCAAGTACAGTTATTCTGAGCGCGTCATCTTACGCAACGTCAAAAGGCCACAATCTGCGCTGAGTAATCGATGTAACAGAACTTACACAACTACAGTTTATCGACTGTCCCAGCGTGATATTTTAAGACTAGATTAGTGGATTTTCCTTTTAAATAATCCTTGAACCACCATTAAACCACCATCCTCTCAAACACGCGTGGCGGCACTTTGCTGGGGATACACCAAAATGCTTGAAACAGTTGCCTTCATTCTCCACACGCAACCGCACCTTTGCTACCCTTCCGTACGTATGCTCATCCCACCCGACCTACACACTCACTCGTCTCCACCACAATCCACATCTATCAATGTCTAGTCCTCAACCTCAGCCACATCAACTAGATATCCCCGATATCCAAATCCGTCCCGCCTGCCCATCAGACGCTCCAGCCCTCCAAATTCTCCTTCAGGCTTCATTTCTACCTCGCCCCACCACTCGCAACCGGCCAATGAACGCCAAAACCTTCTTAACATCCTCACCAAACCCAACCCTCACCTTCTCTCCTGCGGCACTTATTACGTCGCCAGCCATGTCGCCCAGGTCATCGCCTGTGCGGCTGGACTTTCACAGCCCACCGAGACTCCACCCCCATATCACAACCAACCGAACAGTGCAGTCCCGAGAACCACCGCCCATCTCCGCCATTTTGCCACACACCCGCATGGAAAAGACGGGGCATTGGACGGCGCATATTCGAGCAATGTCTCCACGACGGAAAGAGCTGGGTGTGAAAACATTTCACGTTTGCTCCATGGGCAACTCCGTGTCTTTTTACCGCCAGCTGGGATTCGAAGAGCTCGAAAAGAGAACCATGACGTTAGGAGGGGTCAGTTTTAACGTCGTTGATATGATCCGAGTGGAAGGGCAGAGCGACGCGGTGACGCAAGCTGGGGACGGGCCTGCTGTCGCGGATGTGTGACTGACACGGTCACACGGTCGGACGGTGTATGGGAATCTTCTGGAATGAGTACTCAAGGAAGCCGAAGAGGCAATGGCGATGGATGTTGCCATGATCATGTGAAGAATCGTAAAGATGATACCAGGTACTAGATGAGGGAAGCCGCTAGCAGCAACCCTGCAATTTCTAGGGAGAAAAGACCGGTTTCTTCATTGAGATGTTAGGATTGGCTGGAACCTATTTGGAATTGTAAATCTCGTAGGGTAAAGTCGCTGGGCACATCGCCTGGCACGGAAGGGAATGCAATAGACTGCAACGTTTGATAAGGACTCGTGCATATTTGAGTCGCTCCCCCAAACTTAGTACTGTATGTATGCATATCTAAATCTGTTCTTTTTAATCCCGTAGGGAATATCTGCCCTCACTTCGGGAAGTGCCAATGGTTTGATTACAAGTTTTCAAGTGGTTTGATTACAAGTAGATAGAACTCTCAACCTTTCCATTACTCGCAGTAAACCACCCCTTTACCCCCCCTTCGGGAAGTGGCCCTACCTTCCAAGTATAAACCTACCCTAGGTTCCCCTCTTCTGTGAAGTACGCAGTGGCAGAAATATCCAATTCAGTATGCTTACAGGCTGGGCTCCAGCTGGTTCTCAACAGAGTTCACGGTGCCTTTCTGATCGAATATATCTTCTAGTACTAAGACTCCCAACTAATCCCTTTCCTGATCCGTGAGTTTGTATGCCTACAGTTCACCGTAACCCTTAGGGCTACATGTGACCTTATGCCTCAGTTGTAGAATACCTTTTGAGGGTCTCAATAATTGTCAAATTTTTATGTGAAAGGGTGGTACCAGGAACCTCTGGTGTCACCCACATCACAATGATTGGTGCATGCGCAAGAGGGGAAATATTTGTGTTATTTTAATGTAGACCTTTTATTTCTTAATATTCAGGGGGGTCACGCATGAGCCCCATCTATTGTAGAGGTCAGGTGGCGGGGTAGGTGCGCAGTTTACGGTGATTCGGAATAACCGCGGTACACTCCCCGAAATAATGTTAGGACCAAGCCGTGAATGTGAGCCCCAGTGCCAACGGAACGCTACTGGGCGAGGATGTTATTCGTGAACAATTGAGCAGCCAGTAGAAACTAAATGAACACCGAAATTAAACACTTGTCTTGCATCTACGCTACATGATTACCCCATTTTCTTGGTCCTGTTATTATTTCGGACGAAATATTCATAGGACCAACTCTGAAAATCAACTTCAGCGCCCAGACCACATTACCATTCAATATAATACGGACTTGCTTCTTTCCTAAATATCTTAGGGAGCAAAATATAACCAAAAAAAATCAGCAAAGACAGACAACAATGGGCCGAGGAAAACCATTGACAGAACAATAAAAGGGAGCGATTCTCGCTTTATTTCATCAAATGACCCCTATAGAAAAATTGCTGAGATCATCAAGCGCTCCAAAACGGCTGAGCATAACTTTATTGTGTCTCAAACAATGCCGGAAAAGAAAAAAAGGCAGGCTCTCGAAAAAAATCATCAAGTACGCAACAGCGGGCTCTTTTTAGGCATGCTTCAACCGGAAATTACACTGCTCGCGAACTGAAAACAAATCTGAATCTGTCAATATCAGTACGAAGGTTACAGGAGATACTATCGGGAAGAGTTCATATGATCTACAAAAAAAGAAAACTGTCCCCTCGATGACGGTTGATCATAAAAAGGCACGTGTTGAATGGGCAAAGAACCACGTCACTTGGTCTCTCTCTGATTGGAAGGATGTAATATTTACAGATGAGAAGAAGTTTAATCTGGACGGGCAGATGGATTTGCCTCCTTTTGGCATGATTTGAGGAAAAAATCAGAGGTATTCTCCAGTCGACAACAAGGAGGGAAATCACTAATGGTTTGGGGGGCTATTTCATACAAGAGTGTCTCGCATCTTGCAACTATATTTGAATTCAGGATTCCAAGCTGTAATGTGATGTTTTGGACGCTGCTTTACTGCCATTTGCAGAGAGTGAAGTAGGAGACAACTTTATTCTTCAGCACGACAACGCTGCTACTCCTAGAAGTGATTACGCGAGATCCTGGTTGGACAGTAATGATGTTTACACACTACCTTGGCCAGCAAAATCACCAGATTTAAACCCAATTGAGAATGTCTGGGGTATTCTCGCGAGGGCAGTCTGCAAAAATAACCTCCAGTTTCATCCCTTAGAGGATTTGGAAGAGTGTATTAATGACGCATGGTCACGAATTAACCAGCGCACTTTAAAAAATCTTTTTCTGTCTATGCCGCGTCGCTTCATAGAGGAAATTGAGAAAAGGGGAATTGCCCTCATTGATGAAAGGATTTAAATAAAATACGCATGTTTTTTTCTTGGTCCTATTTTAGTTCGTCTGAAATCACGGTCCTAATTTATTTTCGATCCTGTACTCCCTTTGTACTGGACAATTTAAAATAATTGAATATCATCTTACTATTGCATGCACTTATACATGCGAGGAGGGCTTTTTTGTATATACTGTACGCTACTTGGAGCTACAGTATGAAATTGTGTTGGTCCTAATAATGTTTCGGGGAGTGTACATTGTAGAACCAACGCGTATGGAAGATGTGATCAGTTGTATCCAAGCCACTGGAGTGCGCAAGATGATTGTATCGATTCAAACGCCGCCGTAGATGAAGTTCCTTGCACAGTATAGAGGTCTCAAAATAGGTATACCTGGAACCGGGAGAAAGCCCCTGTTCTCCCACACACTCGAACTCCCCTCGACAAAAAAACCTTCAACAACCATTACAACAGAAAATAAGCTTTTCTCCGCCAAATTAAACATTCCACAGTGTTTTGGACCCAAAATAACCACGGGTTTGAGGACATCGCAAGACATGATAATCGACAAAGTTCTAGCCAGCATCGTGATAGGGCAAAAATGGCGCCAGCAGAAAAGGGAGACAATAACTACCCGAGATGAGAGTCATTGCGAGCGACTAAAGTGCTACAGCAGACGTTGACGGGCTATTGAGAGGAGTGAGTGTGAAAGGTGAGTGACTGCTCTAGTAACTAACTCTAAAGGGTGGACTCTACCACCTATGCTCTGTGAGTGGCAGAAAAAACGGTTCTTGGGTCTGCAGTTGAATATCAACTTCCTAACTATTTGGGACTGGACTTGAAGTTGTCTGCTAACCTGCTTTCAGTCCCATGGAGGAAGGAATTCACTTTGCTTTTATAGAAATTTTTACCAAACATAAATCTCGATAAAACTTCTAGAAGCACCAGTAAAAGTAGGAAAAGGCTTCATGTGGACGAAAATATTGCAAAAGATACATATATACCGTTTTAGTTTTTGACTAGCTAGCGAAGAGCTACCACATTATATAGAGTATGTCCACGACTAGTAATTAATTTGAATTAACAAGTACAAAAAATCAGCATCTTGAGTTTTCCAGCACTACATCAACATGCATTTAGATGAGCATATAAAAAGAGTACTTACCTTACTGTATGCATCTGTAATAAACGCTACGAACTCCGTTGCGTTTGGTCGCAACTACAGCCAATTAGTAATTGTTTAACAGCAAACATTTTGAAAAAGATACTTGAAAGAAACAGTATGAGTCCTTTGCTCCAAATCTTCACCTCTAGATCAGAACCTAGCACTTCCCTTAAGACATCATAAGCACCCATTTAATCCCACATGTACCTGTAGATGGCCCAAAAATGCCCGCCCCTTCCTCCAGAGAATAAAGCTCACCTGAGTCTCTCACAACCGAGTCCATGGCCGAGACCACCTGGTTTAACCACTTCATTCCTTCCCCTCCCATATGAACCGTTTTCGAGGCACTTTTCTTCTCCTGTGGACTCCTTATCTTCCTCTTCTTTCTCCCTGGCCTCTTCTTCGTCCTCCTCCTCTTTGAACTTGTCCTCTCTTCCCCTTGTTCCACCCCGTAGACTGGCTTGGGGGCCACCCACTCCTCGAAGCAGTCCCCCCTTTGCTATCCTCCTCTCCAGAGTCCCCCGCGCGATATATGTGCTTCGATCTCAACCATGTGAAGAGCAACCAAATACGTCAAAAGATTCCTGGTTTAGCGACAGAGATAGTCCTCGATGTCGGTTGGGCCCGAGGGGAATAAAGGATAGACGGTGATGGGGCGAGGGTGACGGGTTTTGGCAATGGGGCGAGAAGGAGGTAGTCAGTGCAAGATGGTTGCCAAGAGGGGGTGTGAATTATCCAGTCTTTGTTGTGGTAGGGACGTAGATATGTCGTAGGCAGTCCTCGATGTGTTTAAGTAGCGCCAAACGGTCCAGATTGACAGGCCCGCAGAATCTAAAAAGTAGGCGAAAATCCATCCTATACGGGGATTTAGTCAAAAACGCCTTAAAGGGATGATTTATGGCGAAAATCATATGAAAAAAGATCAAGAAAAAAAATTTTAAGAGGCGGAGAAGATCAAATAAACGGAGAAGACTAAAAATATTACCATAAAAGGAGAAGGTAATCGCTCATAAAAGAGAAACGAAGAAAAGAAAAGAGTATGAATAAATGTAAAATTCGTGGCGCAAAAGGAAAAGAAGGTGGAGGGAGAATCAAAAGAAAAAGGATTGAAGAAATAACGTGAAGGGAGGGAAATTTATGCGCGTCAAGATAATACTTCCAATTTCTTGCTTAACACATTGCAAACCAAACAAAAACTGGTTAATTGCATCCGTTGGTTGTATCTGAAAAAGATGAATTCATATACATCAGTTCCCATCTAAAGCAGCAAGAACAACAAATGACAAAAGTCACAAGCGGTTCACTCAGAACTCACTACCTGAATGACTTCAACAACATTCCAAGGCTGCGTCCTCTTCCAGCAACCCTCAAGTCTCCTGGAGCAATAAGATTGATGCAACTGATAATCAGGATGTATTGACGCATCGCCGTGCGGATTTTCAAAAGAGAGTAAGTGATGTAGAGAAATTTGTTGAAGGAACTCAGCTTCTGAGTATTTCCTTCAATGTTGACGTCTTAGGGCCCAAAAGAAAAAAGTGAAGAGTTATATTGTGGTATTGGTCAGTATGAAGACTTATGGGAGATAGTTGACATACGATTCTTACAAAAAATGCTGCAGGTAGGTTGGAAGTCGGAAGTATAGAAATTTATCTCGTGAAATATAATGTGGGGAAAGTTTACTGTTCACGAATTGGAACTACAGTACAGTATTGCACGTAGTGTGTTAGTATGTTCAAAACGTGGTTACGTGTTTTCGTTTTTCTAAAACAGTTGAATGGCATACAATATAGAACTATCTAGTTTATTTTCGTGTGAGTTGTTATGTACTGTAGTGATGCGTCTGCACGGCCGTAGCTAACAGTGATTCCCAAGAGAGCTTTGTGGGATGGAAAGTGCTCTAAGTACTTGACCATCTTTCGAACGCACCCTGGAAAGGCTATGTCTGGGAATATAATTAGAAGCGTCTGCTCCGGTCTGTACATGGACTAAGGACTAGAAAACTCAAGTACGATGTAATAGTTAAACGGCGAAGAAAATCAAATTTCGTAGAATTTTAGACCAGAGATTAGATATGAACTTTGCGCGATCTATCAATGGATGACTATCCATACTCATAGGTTGGTTAGTAATAATTAGATAAGTGACTAATCTAAACCAAGATCTTTACTAAAATGGCATGAACTTCAAGTGACAGCGCATTCAAGTGAAATTCACGAAGATCTTTACGGACGTATTCTTCATGATTTCGATGTCGAGAGATACATTAGATGCGTCCGGGAAACTATGTTGGAGGAGGATACATTAGATGCGTCTGGGAAACTATGTTGGAGAGGAAAGCCGAGTACTAAACGGCGAAGCTACAGAAGAAGAGCTTTAGAATCGAGGTATTTTTAAGCAAGAGAGATCAGAATAATTGAAAAACGATCTTCCTTTTTCCGAGGTGACAATAAGAATCGGCGACTTCAATTAAAATTTGGAGCAAAGGTTTATCAGAAAAGCCAAAAGCGTACTATGCAATGTGATTGCGGACATTTCATGTAGAAGTAACAAAGAAAAATGGAAGATGATGTCAATCTACTGAAATAAAGTCGCTGAATTTGGTGCTGTGAGAATTTTCTAATAGACTGTCTGTTAGAAAAACTAAAGTGTTTTGCCAATCTTGTGTTTTATCAGAATAGTAAGAAATTTATGGATGCATATGGAATCGGGAAGTGTTTGTCTCAGAAAAATATGTCGTGCTATTTACTCTGCTCAGCCATGAAGTTTTTAAACAAATAGACACAATCGCACAGTAGAGGAATCACAAAGAAAGCCCTTCAGGTAGAATATGGGCCATTATGCACAATAAATCTGCTCTTTTCACATCTCTTTTTTCTCTGTGATTCTGAGATATCCGTACAATAATACAGATACAGCCATCAAAATCAGAGAATTCCTAAAAGTTTATGATGAAAGGGAGGAGAAGCGATCCGAAACAAAGTCGGAGCTAAGAACATTCAAAGAGGATTAAGACCGAAGCAGATTGTTAATTAAATGATGGAGAGTGTCACAATTTTAACATATCTACAATAAGATGAACCTTTTTGTTCTTGCTTCGAGCACTTATATTCAAATCACGTATCGAATATGGGTTCATCGCGGCTGTTACTGAAATTTTTGAGTATTACAAAAAGAAACGGCATTTGGACTAGCTAGATCGAGGTTAACTGCAGGCTCTGCAGGCTCTTCAGCTCTAAATTTCTCCTTTGCTCATGCCAAACAGTGCATCAAAGTCCATGAGGATGTGTTCCTAATGTATTGGAAATTAGAAAACAGATCATTGCTGAAGAAAGCTCTAGATTAGAGATGGCGGAAAAAATGTTCAGATAATAATGGACCAGGTCATCATCATTTACCAAAAATAAGCTACAGCGAATAGTAACTGTGTTAAGCATCACATTTGGGCATCGCGAAACTAAAATTCAACTTGTTAAATGTGTCAAATAACTTAAATAAGCTATTCAAAGCAATGAGATATGCACTTATGGGGATACTGATGCAGAACAGTCGGAGGGAGACAGGTTAAGCGAAGCCAATAAGTGCATTACTAATGAACTGAGAGAATAATACTTCGCAAAATAGATCATGACACCCTTAATATCACCAATGGATATGCGAGAGGGATTTTGAAATTAAATTGACATTTTCTAGTCAGTTCCGTATTTTTTCAAGTCAGCAAAAGGTACTAGTAAGGACATTAAATTGTTGTGTTCGGAAAGGACTACATGTGGACTTTTATTGTCAAATATGTTCGCAGAGTTAGATTAGTACAGATTATTGTCAAATATGTTCGCAGAGTTAGATTAGTACAGAGAAATCTGTAAGAGTGTTAACCGACTGCTCAAGTGCTGTCCTGTCTATATGTAATGAAAGTGAAAGTGTCCTCACAACTGCGGTTGAAATTGAAAAGATAAATTTGATAAGGACTATCTCTTATTCCTTTTTTAATAGAAACAACCATAGATCTTTTATTTGGATTGGTAGTTTTTGGCAAAATGAGTATTTCAAATAATTGTTTCGGGAGGTTTTTCCCATCACGCAATACCGCGCGTAATTACTTCGTTATGCTGCTACGCGAAGTTTTGATAAATTTCTGTTTTTGACCTGGACTTGAGAGTCTATAAAGGAACGTGGTATATTATATGCCTACCTTAATCAGCTATCGGAGATTTTTCTTCATAATTATACCTTTTCTCTGCACTGTTTACGTCGAGTATCGTTCGAATGGATTGCAGATGATCCGAAGCACATTAGAAGTGTGTACGATGATTCTTTGAAGCAAACGCAGACGTCTGATATACACAGTTTTATGTTGTGTTACAATGTAAGCGGAGTGTTGCATCGAACAGCATTTGCAGATAAAGCACTGATTCTGCCATGTCAAATGACAGGACTCACTCCAAAGTCGTACTGGAATCATTTGAAGGGAGTGGGCGATAGTTCATTTCGTCTGGTGAAGACCATTTCTCTTGGAAATATTGGCAAGAACACCGTGGTTTCAATTATTAACAGGCATCTCTCCATACAGATAAGTAACGCTGTTGCCTTTTCCAGACTCTATATCGCTAGACACACGAAAATTATGCTACATAGACATGGAATTTTGGACGGTATAAGTCGGATATACTCCAATTTCAGGAACAGGGTCTCGAAAAGTGAACAATTTGACTATTTTGTAAGTTTTTTTTGTTATAATTTCTGGTGAGTAGGTTGACAGAAGAAAGAAGGGTGTTATAGAGAAAAAAGGTATGCAATGCAACAGTGTGACACTAAATTTCAGTAGGAATGCGAATAACAAGTACAACATGGGAATGCTAAACGTTTGAAAAAGCGAGTCAAACTTATAAAATTGTCTGGCCAGACGACCTTCTAGTTGTTTTGTCCGCAGACGTTGCCCAGCATGAAAGAAAAAAACCAAGGATAATGATAAAAAGGCACGAGACAATTTCATTGAAGTTTGAAATGAAGAAAGGCCATTCATTCTTCCCGGTATGTTTTCTGGCTCAGAAAATCCAATCTGTAGCGTGCAGAGCCTTTAATGGAGGATTTATACATGCTTGAAAGGGTTTTGCGGAATTCAAAACGGCTTGTATAAAGGCGAGCAGTTGTACTGTTGGGAATTGTTGACTGTCTGCGACGTTTTCACTGCATACCAAAGCGCCACTCTGCATAAAAACTGAAATTACACTTTTGAATTCGGCCTTCACTTTCAATCCTTACTGTCATAACTCCACTCCTCGCTAAATACCATCTCCAATCCAATCTGTCCATCGGAATCCTTCTACCTCCCTTTCATCCACTTCCTAATTCTTCCAGCCCCTTCTACTATCTCCCGCCTACACATCTTCTCTCACTCGCGACCTCTAATTCTAGACTCATTTAATCTCCCACCTAACCATCCCTCATCTCTCAATCCTTATATCTCAACTATCTAAACTAATCCACCTATATTCTCTTTCTGTGTGTACTCACTCTCCCCCTCCATTCGTTCTTCTACATCCTCCTCTGCCTCTAGCTCTGTATACTAAATTAATTATCCCCATACCGCATTTTTCATATCGCACATATTCTTATCTCCCTCTCGAACAAAAATACATACCAATACATCCCCACTCCTCCCTTCTATACGTTTCCGAACTAGATCATCACCTCCACACCTATATGCAAGGAGACAACTAAACGGCTTGCCAAGACTTACTTTCCTCGTCCATAACTTCAAAAATCATACATCACAAATTTATATATTACTTTTCTTTGATTAATGGGACGCATTGTGTCGACATAGGCTTTTAAAATTGAGAAAAGGATATTGTGGAGATGTTAAGGGCGTTAAAAACTTTTGTATTATGAGAAATAATTCTATATGAAATTTCTGATGGAACGTGATATGTTCTGTTTGATGGTCTCCGAGAGCGATACTGGAAAGGTGTATTATTCACATCTAAAACGCGTCAATTAATCTTTGAAGCGACAAAACTACGGCTAATTGATAAAAAAGGTTTTCCCAGTGTTAATTTTGTAAATTTGCAAGTTAATCTTTGCTTACAGCTTTAAAATGCTCAAAAATTTTGTAGATTTACCTGCAGAATATATATTCTAATTCCAAAAAAATCATCTTATATGGTTTTTGTGCGTTTTGTGATATTTCAAGTTTATGCCTCCAGCGTTTTGCTCAAATGCTCGAAAATATTTCAAATTTCCCCTATGAGTATACTGACGATTCTAAAACTGATTTATATATTTTTTATTGACCTGTTGTGACATTTGAACCAATATTACAAAGATAATCAAGCTCGACTTTCCACAAATCCCTAAAATTTTATGGGGATGTCGAATCCACAGATCTTTATATTATTTGAATTCTCGGGACAAACAGACTCGAAAAACTTCAGTTTCATGACTGAATTCGTTCGAAGTTGGGAGGAATAGATCAGGAAATGTCCATATAGTGGCAGTATACAAGTAAGAGCACAAGAATTACAACACAATTTTTTCCTGGTCTGTACAAACTCATCGCCAAGGGATTCTGTCAGGAGATTCTGTATGGAGACTGTTTCCTTAAAATGTATGTACCAAGAGTTCATCTCGACTCCTAGGAGATATGTGTTTGTCTAAATTCATATATCTATTCTTGGATGTTCACACTCAGACGCATATGCGGCGGCAATAGGCGTTGCTTGTAATGTGTCTGTTAGTTCGTTGGTAACCTTCGGAAATGTTCGTTCAGTTCTAATACAAATCCACACTATGATTGCTTTTATGTTCAACGCTGCGTACTGTATGTTTTATCCTAGCCCCTTTATTTTGAGGGACCTTGAGTGTCAATGCGAATAGATATCAGTAAGGTCCCCTGTACATAAAAAAAGTCGGATGACATTTATCATAACTTTCATAAGGAGCTGAAATTATGGCTCGTTAAGTGTTTTTAAAGAAGCGGCAGACTCATGGCTGATGGGTGTGAAAGAATATTCCTGTTGAAAGGAATATTCTTTCAACAGGAATATTCTTTCAACAGGAAAACACCACACAAAATTTCGTTTTCAACTGTGAAGATAATTTTTTTGTATAAGAATGATATTATTTCAGCTAATTCCTATGAATTTGTGTGCATACAGTGCGGAAGGACTCGAGAAATGAGTTCAAAGGGGTGAAACTCACGTTTAGGGAACTACGCCTGGAACCATTCGGAAAAAAAAGTCTCCAAAGAGGATTTTAGATCTTCATGGCTGACTACCTCGTACGCTATTTCATGTCGAACTCTTTTTTATCAGCAAGTGCCCGTGATTTAATAATCAGACATAGAGATTTATGAATACCTTGAAGGTCTGCAGCAAGTGAGGACAATTATAACAGAAAATTATGATACGGAATACGCACGTATTGATGTAGAAAGTAAGGCCATATGTAGTACATATATCTTGATAATGTTACTCAGTTATTGAAGCGGCCTATAAAAGCACCAAACAGTTGAATATATCAATTCAGCTGAAATTAGGATTAGTCCCATTTCATTGATGATGTCTTTCTTTGTCATTATGTTCATGTATAACTGTATCTCAACAGGATTTTCGTATTTTAACTATATCAATTCTGACTGAGGCTTCAAGGGACTCGCCAAAATCATTTGATCAGGCCCGATCGTAGTTAAAAGTTTGCAGTTATGTTCTCAGAATTCTCTCAAATTTGTTTTTGAGATTAGACAACTGTAGTAAGTGCGCTGATGTATATCTCTAGTATTCACTTTTACAAGTGTTCTTTGGCGAAAAGATGGTCAGGTATCTTTTACAGTCTTCCATTGCTGAATTTTCAGCTTGGTATTTTTATAGGGTAATCGTCTATAATGAGAGCTTTACTGGTTTGGAACATATAAGAGATAACTTCAGGTATTGAATAAAAGGTAGAGAAACATAGGCATTAAAATTTTTTCTGTTGATATTTTTGGTCTTATCAATATCATTCTATGTTCACACTGCAGTGAATACAGACATGAGTTTACTGAAGTGTTTCTAAATTTACATACGGGTTTTAGAGCATCAAAATTACTTGGAATGAATTCAATGTCTCATTATTGATAGCTATGAGTAAGGGAACAATTGATTCTGAGAAAATCCAGCTCACCCATCTTACACGTCCATTATTTCATCATGTTATCGCCTCAGAGAATCATCTGTGACAACCTCCACGTCATAAAATGATGACTAAGTAATTTAAAAACTATCATAAGGTAGTTAAAAGCGTGAAATAGCAGGCTATTTTACCGAAAAATGATACAAAGTCAATTTGATCAAAAAACTTACCAAATGTTTGAGCATATCATTGCTTGACTAGAAGCGATGGATAGAGAAGTCTCAGAGGAGCTTCTACTAGAATGTTTTATATATTCTTTTGATTACAAGGGGGTATCAATATTTGGACTCTTGATCGCATCTCCGGAGTGAGAGAAGGGTGGAAAAACTGATAGCATGTTTTGTGGCGTTAATTCGGAACAAAATCGAGAAATTTTGTACTTACTGCAATTGAGGTCAACTTGGCAGCAATAACTTTTAAATCTGTCTATGTAGAGATTATGGGGTCTAATTCTGGTTCTGAGAAGAAAAGGTATCGAAACAGAAGATAATGCTCTATCTAGTTGTAATAAGGTCAGATATTTGAGATAAGATTGTTCTGAAAATATCAAAGTAGAGCTGCATTCAAGAAATGAGAACGAAGCGACGATAGTTATGAGTATATATTAATTGGCTAGATGGTTTTAAGTAGGCTTCTTGTTTTGCGAAGTTCTTTAATTTTGCGAATGTATGACAGCACTTATATTGACTCACTCGAAGATTACATCGTAAAGCGATATGGACGATCTAGGGCCATATAGACCGATTGAAATTTTAGTGAGTCATAAAACCTATAAGAAACGATTTAGTTTTGATTAGAGCCTTGAGAACACCCAAAGCACTCATCAGAGGTGCTTTTCTGTTACAAAATCACCTTATCAAGAACAACAATAATCACCGATCCAGAATATTTCAGTGCTTTTACTACTTTAGCAACTTTACTTATGATAGTTGATAAGAGCAATCCCTATACCAATTATAAGATCCCAAGAGAGAATTATCGTCGATTTTCTAAAATGCAGCGCAGCCAGGCTGAATCACAGAAAACTGGGAAATAGTCCCCAACCGACCTCTGGATGGGGCTTACGCGTGAAAAATTTTTAAAATAAAAGCTCTCTTTTCTCTCCTTAATATGTACTACCCACTATTTTAGAAGTAATAGAAAGGGCCATTATTTCTGATCAAATGAAATCTTCAATAGCAGCAGTAATCTGTGTCATCACAAAAATTTTTGTCATAAAATGTAGTAAAATATTTTAACGAGATAAATACCCAGTTGGGTCAGTATGATAGGCTAATTCATGAAAAAGAATCTTCAAAGGGGCAAGATAGCATCGTGAGATCCTCAATCTACAGTTTAACCTGTTCAAAGACCGCTTGAATAGCTAATTTGAATATTGTGAGTCAGTTTTTCCCAAATTATCAAAAAGAGTGGTTGTATGATCTTGTTTACTTACCAGTTAAAAGGTTTTTGGACTGTTTTTGGAGTCATCATTTTGGTGGCTCGGTGAACCCGAAAAGCCAAGGTGCGACTTTGCCCATTCGATTGGCACAAAAAACACGCTCCATCTGTGCTCAAATGCCAACAGATTTGGGCAGTTTGAAGGGGGCCCTGGTGGTTCCTTCGGGTTAGTTAAACACATTTTTCGTTAATGACAATAAAAAATTACTTTATTTTCCAATACAACCAGTGGGTATTCATTTGGACTATATTTCAAACCTTTTCAAAGCAAAAAATATATTTTATCGCTTAATATTTCCAAATGTTTTTAATATATAGTAGTAAAGCTTAGAATATCTTCTAATTATATAAGGGACTGAATGTATGGGAACAAGGACTTCATGGATGACCGAAACGAGAGTTATGGATAAGTATAGATATCAAACACGGACTCAGTATGTCACGTGGTTCTTGAAATGATTAGAATTACTGAAGTGAGGGATGGAGAAGACATTAATTGTAATCGTGTGGTGAATTTAGAAGAAAGTAAATACAGCTCTACTGAGACGGTCCAATCGTTATGTATGTACTTTCAGCGTCGGGTAGATATTATTCTACACTTGTCCATTGATAAGACACAGATCCTATTTGAAACTAAAATCCTCCCCGAACCTGTATCAATTTGTATATTAGCTCAGTCTTTGCATATGTAAGCTTCAATTGTGCTCTTTCCGAATGAAGTAAATGGAATCTCAGTTTATTTGTACGGAACTGCTTCATGTTTTCAGTAGAGTAGGAGTAGCGAGTGATTGAAGCTTCTATCTATTGTCTTATAAGATTTCATTTATATTGACCACTCTTTGAAAGAGGTACAAGTTTCCACTAACTTTCGGAAAACAAAGCGACAAGGTTAATATTTCCGTTCCTTTGATTTTCCCTCCTATATCTGTCAGCAGAAATTAAATTAATTCTAATGGTGTACCTTCACTTTCGTTTATAGGATTATCCTGCTCTTATTTCTCATTCAGACAGCGCGGTTACTTCTTTAGAATATCTTCTTTATATTCTACGAAACATATTTATTACCTTTTCTATTTCTTAAAATTTTCGTTTATATCACAGAATGATCACTACTAGCATTATCTTTCTACTTGTTTCCCTGTTTTTCGGAGCAAATCGTGTAAAAATGTTGAAAATTCTTTCAAAATTTGGTAGCACCGGCAAGAAAAGTACAAAACTCGACATAATTTCTTTTGAGATTTTTCCTCTCGGGTTTCAGAGCGTTTGCTATGTGCATCTCCCAATAGATAGCTGAATGACGGACGCGAGGTACTTAGCAACTGCTTACTGTACACTTGCAACAAATTTCAAAATAGTTTCTCTCAAATAGAGATATAAACTGTTTCTAAGTCATAAAACGGAGGTGAAATTTATAAGTGGGTGCTCGAGTAGAATATTTTTGTGTCACCGCATATAGATTCCTCAGATGTCACCCTTTTCGTGATCAGGAAGGAGATTGAGGATTCTTCATCCATTTATCGTTCAATCAAGTAATGTGAAGGATAAAGGCATCGAAGAATCGTGCATAAAGCAGTAGCTACTGAAAAGGGGGTTTGAAGCAGTGAGTCCAGAGAGAGATTTGAAAAAAGGTTGGACTTCGAGTAAAGCTTCATGATACGCAAAATGGGAAAGAATCTATTCGATGGACTTGCGACTGCTACTCCAAAATTTCGGTGTCTGTATTGGAACGAAATTTTCAAATAAATTAGATATTCGCCATCTACTAAAACTTTTTACATGAATTAGGGATTTTTGACGAAGACTCCAGATTGGTTGCGAGGTTGGAAAGACAAATGGACTCTTCTTGAATATTTTGACTAAAATATCTCTTTCCACTTCTGGGGCGGCCTCGGTGATATTTCTGTAGTAGCAATTGGTATATTACCTGAAAAATGCGTACGGTAGGTTTTTTCACTTATAGATTGATTTATTTTCAGAGTTTAGGAAAAAATGAATACGAGATTTAAATACTATAGAACCAAAATAAGAGATAATATGTACCTGGATGTTACTTTTCATTATTAAAGCACATAATTAGCATTGATGATTAATATAATCAAGCAACGTAAAGATTTTTCTGATATTGGGGATATTTTGTGCGTAATTTAGGCATCGAAACGAAAAAGAGAGGGTAAATTCCTTATTTACTATTTTAGAGGACGAAATATACCAGAAAGTCGCAATCAGTATCTCAATCTGTGACTTTATCGGAGAATTAGCTGAAAATATAGACCAAATTAGTTACTGAAATATATCCGATCACTTTCGAAGGACCCTTTCCAAGTTCCAAAACTGAAAATTTTTATTGCTCATCGCCAATGAGCACCACAAAAACAGGTATAAATCATCTTGAGCCATTAAAATGGTTCTCAGAGATGGCGAAACTGTTCTTAAAATATCAAATGATATATCTTTGGGGTCCCCCAGGGACCTTGGTTTCCTATAATACCAGATTTCCTTGCTTTCTCAATTCCAATCAACTTGATTCGGAAAAATTATTCTAACGGAGCATCTAAATGCCATATGAAAACATATTTAATGATACCCCTAAAAATCTATGCAAAAGATCAACATCGCCATATAACAAAAGATGACTGGACAAAATTCCGACTGGGAACGAAGTTTACAAACAGCATTATATTATTTGCCGCCATCGTATGATTAGAAATGTCCTTTATACCTTCTAATTCATGTACGGTATCAAAATGCTCGTATGTTCCTCGAATCTGTCTCACTGATACCAAATGATTAGTAGAGAACATCTTTTGATCAAGTTTTTCACCTCTTTAACCTCATATACTCAGAAATCGATACTCAGCTGCATTGAATGGGCAACCAGTAAAATATCGGATTTTAAATAAAAGTTCCATATTCAATTCTGTATTTTGATTGAATAGAGATAGTCTTAGCTATCCTTGGTTAAGTTTCATACTTTACAGTGACATTTCTCGGATATTTTTGCATTTTTAGAGCCCTACATCTACGATACCCGCTGGTCTTCTACATTGGTCAACATTCGAGCAAAATAAAATATGCTTGGCTTTGGTTCCTTATATCCTGCGTCTTACGTTAAGAGATCCTTGAGTTCTAATTCTATCATATAGCTCAACGACCGTGAATTCTGCCCTGTGTTTCTATTTTTTGCTGAGAGGTACTATGATCATCTTAATACAAAATCCAAATCTGGGGCCATTTGACCCGAAGTTTTCACTCCTACAATCCTTAAGTTCCACAATATTTTCACTAAAATAGAAGAAATACATGAAAAACCTCGCCTTGTAGCATATTTTCGTACTTCTGGTGGAGATTTTATGGAAAATTAAAGTCAATTTAGGAGTTTAAATCGCGCCCTGTCGACGATTTACGCAAGTTTGGCTTTCAAAAACATTCCTAAATGGGCTCACGTGATAGAAATATAGACTTTTAAAAGACATAATCAAGGGAAAGGCGATGAAAAATTTACACGCCCCGCTCATATAATATAATTGCATGTATTGACCACCAAAACATGTTATCGGGATTAAGTCAAAAGAATAATAGAACTAATAGTAATTAAGAAAGTTTCACACCAAACAAATAGGCCCTTGGAAATCAGGAAAATATTCTTTCTAACCGAAGTTTTCACCCATTTCGTTTTCTTCCTCGAATGTCAAAAATCAGCACTAGTGGCGAGGTACGTAGCGCGGAATCATCTTTATTTCATAAAAAATATTATTAATTCGCTTGTTATTATTTCGCTGTGGGATAAAACCAGGTGAAAGAGTCAGTAGCTACAAAGAAAAGGATAAATAAAACGCAAGTGCGCACTCGAGATAGGAACGTAAATTCACCTAGTGGAGTAGATGGGGAAGCAATATTAACATCAAAGGTTGATTTAGCAAAAGCTCACCGTTTCGAGTGACAAAAATGAACTGGATGGTGTCGGTGGCTTTAAATATTAATAATTAGGGGCAAAAAGGTGCTTTCTTCTTTGATCTACTCAGTTAAACTCCTTCTGTTTCCCCTAAAAAGCTAGCTAACTCGCACTTAGAAACAATAACCATCGGAAGTACTAATTGCCAAGTTGCCCCTCTTTTTCGAACTCCTCAATTCTTCAGGTGCAATTGACTTTGCCGTTAATTTCTTGTTTTCCGTTTCAATTGCGTGAATTCAGACTTTAAATTAACAATAAGCAGAGGAAGCACTTCTATTTCCATTAGATTACTCATAAAGCTCACAAAAAAACAAAAAAATTCATGACAAATACAACAAACATGACTACAATTATCCATGCGCTCCTACGGTGGGTGCTATTTTTGAGTTGTATGGGACATGGAGTATACGGCATAAATTTCTTCAAACTTCAAATGAATTGAACGACGAAAGTGACGACTACCATAAAAAGTCCACTAGTACCACTAATGAGAATCTTTCCGTACCCGGCAAGGCCCGAAATAGCCGGACTAAAATACTACACACTTAGAAATTGTAGTCATTTACTGTGTATTAGAGATCAGGACCCAGTCCCTATTTTCAATTCACGTCGGTTCCGCACCATTTCCGGTCAACTCCTATAACCTCTGCATCCATCTTGTTTGCATGAAGGGCTATAATTGTGAGAAATCCGAATCTATAGTGGTCTTCGGAGATGGTATATTACAAAGGAGCGGAATAAATCGGACCTATACGTAGAGCTACCCCAAACATCAGCTCATATGGTGACGACAAGGGGCGACGTGAGCCTTTCCTTCAGAGGTTCGAGCGCTTACTTGATTTCAGCGCTCTTCCCTTCCCCGGTCTTCATCTCCTTTCTTACCTTACTGACCCCCTCAAGTTTTGTCTTCGCTCATCTCTGGGTACGCGCTGAAGTTGGTGCTTGCGCCGTGCCTATGTCCGCTCGCATGTCCTGGCGACGGAACAACCATGACTCAAGATCTCTCGCTGCACCGTTGTTTCTGATTCTTATTTCGAATGGATTGTCGTCCCGTGCCCCCAGCGCACGTGGAAAGACCTGGGAAAGGCGTGTAAGGACTGCTCTTCTACTCGAACAGGGCTCTCAAAGTTCGCTGTTTCCTATCGCTTTTCTACCTACTGTCTTTGTTACAGTCTCCGAAGGAACGTGGTCTGCGCGCCCTGTCAGTCCGTCGGCAAGTTCGTTCGTCCGGAGTTTTCTTTGTCCTGATTGTCATCGTCTGTAATTTGTCATGCTTACACTGGAAATTTTCAAGCTGTCTGGATCTCGAATTTAGATGCTGGAATTTTCTTCTGGTCACCTCTTTGTGCTTTTTGGGGTGGTTGATGGTTCAGCCGTCGCCTGGAGATGTTCTTAGTCTTCTAGAGTGACTCACTACATGCATGGTTCAGTTTTTTGAACACGTTAAAAGATTCCCCCCTCCTTGCTTTCTCTCGTTAAGGAATATTTTACGTGTTAAATAAGATTGCAGCATCGATAGAAGCTGATATCTCCGCAAAAACTTCCATAAAGCGGCGATAGTACCCTGCAAACCCAATTAAACTCCGAATGCCAGTCTTTTTTTCGATACCTATTTGTCATACATGGATTTAAACTTCTTTTTATCGATAAATGAACCTTATTTACCGATGCAATGTCTTTTAAACATGGTATTACCTCTTTCTCGACGCAATGTCTTAGTAGTTTGACACAGGGCCTCACAAAGTCGCACCTAGTGATTTCAACTTCAGACAAGACTTCTTAGTAAATTTGAAAACTATCCAAAGATGCTCTAGATATTCACTAGCTGATGATGAAAACAACAAGACGACATCCAATCATACTAGAGCGATAAGTATAAACCCTAATTATTATTCACTGGAATGTGGACAGCACTTTCATCAAACTGAAGGACACCACCCCTCACTTAAAGGTACCAAAGCAACAAACCAAGGTTCTCATTTCCCTCCATTTATCGCTCATCTATATTTGAAAATTACCATAAAATAGGACGAAGGTAGTAAGGATGGAAATACCATGCAGTTGGTCAAATATTTATTCTATCTTCGTTAAATACATGCGACCGTCCTTTATCTTTCTGTTCAGCATGCAATAGTCTACACAGAAGCGGGGTCTTTTCTCGTGTCCAGTGAGTATTTAAACGGGTGTATACTATGAAGGAGACTCAGTTGTGATTATTCTAGTGCCAAAAATGTTTTCAGTCTCTTAACAGGCCGTTTGGTGGTGACGAGGGGACATTAAATGGGCTTCGTGGTAGATTTAAGTCGAACCCGTCAACTACGATTGGTGCGCAGCCGGTATTTTTGCAGTGAATAGTTCATCGATTGTCCATGTGACCATTTTCGTGTCGCGGAGCGCGCAGTATATCTCGTTCTGCGCGTCCTCTTCTAATGGATCCAACTGTACCCCTAGATATTCTCTCATTTCTTTTATCTTCTCTTCTTCATCTTAATTTCCGACAGAGACCGTGAAAATTTCCGCTCACTCCTGCTCCGTGACATTCAATGATTTTGTAGGCACCTTTTAGGATTTTCATCCCGACTTTTTCTTCTGAACACGCTTTTAACACCGAAATAGCATTGATATCGCGGGTAAGTGGCTTCGAAAACATGTTTTATTTTCCAAACTAGTCTTGTGCCTTGATAGAATCCTTTTTCACTTTTTATGTTTTATTTTCTGAAGCTTCTTAGGGTGATCACCTAAAAATTCTTCTGGGAGCATCAGATGGGCTGGAAGAAGATTCGAAGGACCTGAACCGGGAAAGTAGGCTTGGGTTACGTTATGCTAGTCTTACACCGGTTTTAGGTAATAACTCAATTTATGCGGTCCTTTGCGTGCCATTTACTATCTCTTCAACAGCTAAGTCGTCGTGGCTGGGGTCCTCATTGACGAACTTCGCTGGGGTTTTCCTTTTTTTTATCCTTGGCGACATTCTGGCCTTAATTGCAGGCTACAGTGCGATAAGTTTCCTCAAAGTGGTCCAATTTGCCGCAAAAAACCGATTAGTATTTGAGGTGCATTTTCTTCCTGCACTTGGAAGATACATGCCACCTGCTCCTCACAGTAAGATCAGAGTCGTGGGATATTTCCTCTCCAATTTGAAGCAGATGGTACGTTTACCAGTTCCCGAGATTTTACTCTCTTTTGCTTGATGAAAGAAATTAAGCAAGAAAAGTAGTAGTAGCACGAAAACAGCCGAGATTGGCGATGTTGTAAAATTCAAGCTTCTCTTAAATAATTATTATCTCCACTAGAGGCACTAAAATGTTCTCCTAGTGATATTCAGTCTCAAAAGCTTGGCATACCAGTCTTGGGGGTCCTCTTCTTCATTAAAGCGACCTTTGAGTTTCTCCTTAACTTACGGGTAAATCGTAGCATCCTGGATAATTTCGCGTTCCACCACGAAGTTGTCGTATTAAAAATCGATCACGGGATCATAAAGATGTGTGAGGAGTAATAATACATTCATCTTGGTCGATTTACAGCCCATATTGACATTTTTGAAGAAAAGAAAAGCTTTTCCACATCGATGTTGCCGTCGAAGACCACCGATCGATTCCAGAACAGTATTTACTTCGCAAGATTACCATGTTACGCCTGGGAGGGAGGGGGATGCGTTATCGATATTTTTGGCGCGGAACAAGGATATTAGAGTTAAGAGAAGGGATACATGGGAAGGGATGGTGAGAAAGGGATGGTGTAAAATAGACGCAGGGTGTCAACAGAATGATGATAGTAATGTGAATATGGCCCTTCTGCGAAGGTGTCCCGCCTTGAGCCTCTGGTTACGCACCGGTGTGCAGGGCGTGAGTGGCTTTCACCGATTTTAAATCCTAGAACGCAAAATTATTAGTATCAATTAAAACACTAAAAATTTACGTGGTCGTGTAAGTCTACAGTAGGGCAGTAATGTGAAAAAAATGATAGAAAATGTATAGATTTCACCGTCTACCAAATTTATGCAACAATGATGTATGATACGGGCTTTTGTCGAAATCACCGTCCAGTCATCATGCATGATACGTTCAATAAGAAAGAAGGAGAGTGACTGAGGGCATTCGGAAGTTTCCAGATCGGTGGACTGGTATTTTTTGCCTATGAAAGAATGGCACGACACATCAAATCTGGCCTTGGATCGGCCAAATAAGGCTATCGGAATGTACCCTAGGGTGCTTCATTCAGACCGCCAAAACTTCCGTCAAATCTTAAGTCTGGGCTCTGTTCATTCTCAAGATAAAACTGAGACTGCAAAGAGCTCTATCTGTTGCCTGTATTGCCGTATAAGTTGAGAATCTCAGCGTTTTGTTAATTATCCAACGATGCTACGGACGTCGAGAGTACTGCCGAACCTAGTATGCCCTCCATCTAAAGTGTAGAGGGCCGTTAGACCCAACACTTTGAATTGCGCATACTCCATGGAATCCTTTTCTGATAAAATTGAGCATAGGTAATGAATTTATTATCGAGACAAACTTTAACAACTCTGTCTTTATGAACAAGTTTTTGTCTCTTTTTTGAGCAGCACAACATAAAAATATTAAGGAATTCCTTCAAGTTTTACAGCTTCGCGCAGGAGATGAAAGCCATTGTTTCGTCCAATGGATTTCCTCATTCTAGCGCTTTACTACTTGAGTGCAAAGAGCGACATCGACCAACTATGTCCGTTTTCCGCTGTTTTTGCGTCTATGTTATACGTTTGGGTGGAATATTTTTTATATTTCCAACTGAAATCAGTAAAATCAAAGAAATCATTATATCTACATATCTTTTGGCCCTCTATAGAAGATAAAAAGGCGTCTGCTGCCCTACTCGAAAAAATTCGCAGGACTGTTCCTCTTTTGAAAGAATTTTTTGGGATCACTAATGATGGGCAGTTCAAGTGTCAAAATTATGGTGACACTGACCTTCAGGTTGCTTATTCAGAATGATATACTTAATAAAAAGAAGTGAAAATTTTGTCGGTCTTTAAATTCTTCGGTGAAATCATCCACGTGGCAATCACCTACTCGAGTAGTTTGCACGACACCAACCTAGCTTGTACTTCGGTTCTATACAATAAAAAGCTCTCAGACGCAAGGAATGTACTGGCAAGTAGCTCTACTTGGAGACTCATCGTTCGTGAAAAACACGAATAGCACCAACGGTAAGATTTTTCGTGCTCAAAAAAACGAACTAAACCAACGAAATCCCTTAATCAGAAGAACCGGCGGCCATTGAACAAATCGTGGAGAGAGTTACATCAAAAGAGCAAAGAAGTGTTGATTTCGTTATAAGGGCGATCTAAGAATCGTTGAATCATCTCAAATCTACTCCAACTACCAATGTAAAACGTCGAGGTATTATCATTAAGCTCGATATTCTTTTTTTTTCTTTCTTACTCGTATGAAAGGCGGTAACTCGTATGATGGGCGGTAACTGAATCGCAGAAACATATAATGAAACATATTGATCGTGAGCGCGGGCTGCAGTCCAAAGAGCAAGGTCCTCAAATTCCAGCGCCTGTGAGTTCTAATTTGCACAAATGGATAGCTCGGCATCCCGAGAAGCGTGGCATCAGAGCTTGTTACTTTCCGGTCGCCGGGGCAACGCTGTTTGACAGATTTTCCGTGTGATTCTGAAATGTGTTGCTAACGCCGGTTATCATATCCTTCGTGACTATGATGCTCTTATTGACTTCATCTCGCAGTACCATCATTTTTTCTCTCCAACATATTCCGTAGTTATGGCTTCTTTGTCCACAGTTTTTTAAATTATATCCGAGGAAATTGACATATACTTTGCAATCTCTCCAATAAACTGAGTCATCGACTATACAATGCTCATCAAAGTCTCTTCTGTCTTCTGTTTCTTTCAATGCAAACCAATCATTGATATTGGACGCCTATTCTACCTTGCTCCTGTCACTGTACCTACTTCCTTACCGTCTTTTATAGCCTCATGTGTTCCCGCTCCATTTGCACGTCAGGAGGCATGATGGATCTTCAGTAGGCTTCGTGCAATTGTAAAGCTGATCAAAATTTTCTAGAGAACCTTGCCCATTAATAGGACAACGATTAAATATGCACCATTCGTTGTATTCTGCACCTAAAGCTGCCCAAAATATTAGCACCTATCGGTTCAACCTTTCCACAATGTCAGTAATAGCAGTAATATCCTCCCCATTATCGCTAGGGACATTTGTATGTCCTTTTCCGTTTCTGAAGGCTTTTTCGCAGCGTTTTTTTGCGTGGGACATGGTAGAGCTACTATCATCTCTAGAATATTGATAAAATGATGATTTTTCATTCCGATGACTGGATTTTGGCTTTGTTTGAGTCGGCAACATAATGTAGAAGCTAGGGTCGATTGGGTGAGGTAAAATGCATAGATAATTTGATTTCGTCGCGAAAAGAAAACGCAGCACTATCATGTGTGATATTAAGGTAGGGTTTGTGGCTTGCAGTTTGGCGCCAATATTTGACGTAGCATATGGCATGACAATTTCCGAATGACACATGGGGCGCGCCAAGTGTTTGCCGGTTAGCTATCCGTTAATTTCCCAATGCACTCAGTGTAGGAAATGTAGCGCTTGTCTAGCGTCCGCAATCTCTCCGCTTCCACGCAGCTGCAACTGTGCGGCAGATACGATGTGCAGTACACTCCCCGGAAAAATATAATGGGATCAACAACGAAAAGGTTGTGCTTGTGTGAAGCACCTGCAACTCGCAAGAGAGAACATAATGGGTTTACATTACGGAATTAGAGTACAATAATTATAGTCACTTAATAAAAATGAAACCTTCTGTAACGATTATATATTTAAAACACCAAAATTGGACCGTTTTTTGAGAAACAAAATTTAGACAACGAACCTTTTTAAATATTTATCAAAGAAACTCTAGTAATAAGTATAATACCTTTTTTCTCGATTACTTCAATGCAAAGGTTAGGAAGAGACTTAAAAGGGTACTTAACAACGCTCTTTCTGATTTTGATTCCAAGCGTCATTAATGCACTCCTCCAGTTCCTCGATGAATGCAAATTGCCTTTGCTTATGATGGGCCTGACGGTAAAGTTTGCCCCAAATGTTTAAATTGTATTTAAATCATGTGATTATAGCATGCCAGGGTAGCACATACAAATCATTCCCTTCCACCAAGTCTTTTTGTGTAATTGCTCCTGTGTTCTGCTGCATTGTCATGCTGCAGAATAAAGGTATCTCCGACGTATTCTTCAGCAAAAAGCAGAAGCACCTCCATTAAAACCCTACAGTACGTCTTAGAATCTTGTTTTTCTGAAATAAAAACAATAAAAAAGACACCGTAATATGAAATAGAAGCTGATACCAGAACTCATTTTCCAACTTGCTGAGGAGATGAGAAATATTGCGGCTCTTTCCATTAATCTTGCCAGTAATACGCGAAACCGTCAAGACTATCTAAATTGAACTTTTTCTGTCCGTAAAAACAACTTCTTTCCAATCAGATAAGCTGAAGGTCACGTGTTCTCTAGCCCAATCCTTCCTGGCTTTCTTGTGTTCAATCTTCATTGCAGGAACTGTTTCTTCTTTTTATACACCATGTGATCGCTAGAGAATAGCAATTGCTGGATGCCGTTCGGATATCGATGATTAAAAGGTATTTTTGAGCTCCGTTGCGCTATATTTACCAGTGTAAGGGTGCCAAATAAAGATCGAAGCTGAGTATTGGATATCTCCTTCGGTATCCCAAGCTTTTCTTTGATTTTTGTACCCTTTGAGATGCAACTAAGTTATGCACCGCTTTTTTAGACTTGTCGATGAATTCAGAGCTCTTTCGTTCTGGAGTCATCTCATCGAATAGGGCCAAAATTGCACCCTTCTGTTGGTCAGCAAGGACGACTGATCTGTCCATATTCTGTTGCTTAATGTTAAATAAGACTTTTCAGGTAGTCAAGGGATTGTCGTCGGTTTTGTTTACAATAGAAATTTGACCACGCCTTTTATATTCTTTGTAATGCTATGTGCTCGAAGAAAAATTGGTCCTATTTTTCTCGTGCGAAAAAAAGGGTGACCAAGAGAAAAGGGTAACAATGTGGCCTAGGCTGGCGACAACTTGTCGTGGAGGGGACTATGCGCACATCGACTGGTAGTAACAAAAGTCCGTGCCCTTTCTTGTTTTTAATTTGCAGCTCCTAAGTGTGCAGCTGAGTTTTGATTCTTGGTCCTAATATTTTTCGGGGATTGCACAATATATACTGTACTGTAGAAGAAGAAATTTTAATCATATGGCTTAGCAGAAGTTTCTAGAGAGCTTATGGCCCCGAAAATACAAAAAGCGCTGTGCAAGATTCCATTCGGAAACAGTTTCTGAGCCCCACCAATACTGGCCTGCGACACAGTTGGCGGTCCATTGGATTATTACAGTAATTCAGAAAATTCTCACAGCAGATTATACCTTTAGAGCTTGCAGCCATGTACTGTACTGTACAGTACTGTGTATTGTCTGCTTGCTTACAGTAAGCTGGTACAGCGAGTACACAGCTGGCATGCATTATTTTCACTGTCAGCCTGACGTTTTCTTGAAATGGGGAAATTTTTGGTTAATTTGAAGAGGTGGTCGGTTATACAATATCCACCGCCTACCGCCAATGCGTTATGCGGGATGAGTCGCCACTGGTGGGTAACACTACTGTACATTACAGTACATGACCTTCCCCACAGGGCCGGCTCAATGGCAGCGAGCAGGCATGTCGCGTTAGACATGAAAAGTGAGAATTGATTTTTAACGTGCGCTGCAATCTTACGACCTGCTGCGGGTCAAACGTATGTATTCTGAGCACGACGTCATTGACGTTGTCAAGGCGCGGTATAAGATGCACGTATGTCGTGCTGAGTTGCATGCGCGAGGATGGGAACGCATCGGGTCTCTGTACTGATCTCACAGCTCTCTGTTGCTTGTTTTATGCACGTATGTAAAAGGTTGTGCATCTCTGATCTGTGATCTTGTGGCGCTGTTCCGGTGGCACTTGAATACAGTTGTGGCCGAGTTGAGGTGGCAAAATAGTAAAGAGCGGGCCTGTGTTGTCGTGGCACTCTGCAGAGGAGGTTGGTCGTCTTATTCCTTGTGCGGTGTGCAACCAGATTGCTTGGTATTGGCGTCATTCGCGCGACTGTGTTTCTTGTGCCATAACAGTTCCACTCTGGTGAAGGATGCTAACTCATTACTTCTTTTGCCCTGTTTGTCACACGGTTCGGCGGGGTGTGATTGGTAAGCGTAACTTGGAAAATGACAGCAAGGAACATTGTGTGGTGGTTTTGCGGGAAACCATTACGGCAAAACTGCAGAGTACACAGCATCTCGCTGCTGTGCAGTGTGATAGAGCTCAGATAAAAAAGCCAACAAATGTGTGGGCTGCGATTCGCTGTTGGACACTGATGGGTACCAGAGTTTTGTCATGGTGTCATCACTGAATTCTGCCACTTTGTAATCCTCAAGGACCTGGCGTTGAAAAAGGGCGCGACACTGCAGAGCTGCAGAGCTGCAACAATGAAATAAAACAACTCCGTCTGCGTGTTGCGCACATGGAATATCACAAACTTCCAACAAACGCGTTGTTTGCACAGGTCAAAACTGCCCGATTTTGTAATTGCACAGCAGGATCAAGTTACTGGAACAAATAATTTGAAGTGATTGAGCCGGCATATAACACACGATTCCATTGGGTAGATCACGCGGAAACAACGCTGCCCATGTAAGTTCCATCCTCCGAATCAAGCCATGATTCGTCCAAAAAGCCAGCCATCAAGTGCAACTTTACTCCTACATACTCCACAACACACAGTAACGAGCTCCCACTTTACGGCATGCATTTGTCGCCAAATTCATTGCAACCCGTACCTCAGTAGCTGCAGGGCCAAACTACAGAAGAGTATTATGGAATACCGTACATGCGGTTCCGTAAATGGTCATCGTTCAACGGACAAGCCCTTGCGCCATTCATGACACCCAAATTCAGCACGTCTTCCACATCCATTCCATACTTGAATTGAATGAAAAGCGCAAGATCCACACACCGCGCCACGCGACTTGCCACAATGCGTCTGTCCACTGCTTCCGTGGCCTTTTAAACCATCGTTTCAAGCCTTCCCACCCACCCTTCACCGATCACAAACCACCCCCCTCCACTCCCAGTTGCCACCGAGAGCGGAAACAGCGTCAACCTCGCACACATGGTGTCCTCTGCCCCTCTTCCTCCTCCTCCTCCCCCGTCCCCGTGCACTACGGCCAGCTCCTCCCCGCCGAAATCGGCTCCCTTCATTCCTCCGTCAGACAACTAATTTCTGCCGAATCACTCATCTTCAGCCTGGAACAAATCATCCCCCCTTCTCCCTCACCTACTCCCTCTCCAAGCCGTAGGCCGAGTACCGTACAGAGCGGAATCCCACCCTGTTCGGCGGAGGCACCCTTAATTCGTTTCCTGAACTAGGTCTAGGTTCAAGTTCCGACTCTACCTCATCCATATCCCCCGGTGGCGGCGGCTTTCCGCGTTTTCCGGGAGTGTCATCACGGGGTCAACGGTATTCAAAGCGGTGGAATCCCAGCGCTACCTACCCCACACCAAGCCCCTCCAGACCTGGCCGCCACGAGAGATGCGGAGCTTGCTAAAAGTTCCGCCGAATCCCTCCGTGAATGTCAGGCGCAACTGGATGATCTGAAGGCGCGTGATGATTTTCGAGGACGTCTATCGCCGAAACTGCGAAGGGTGCTGCGTTCTAACACACTAATTGAGTTTCTACTCGAAGCGCTGGATCGGTTGAGTGACCAGACCGTCTCAAGCAATGACATTACACTGTAATGCTATTCAAAATTTGTATGCAGTGCTGTATGTTGGCTCATAGCTGTAATGCCACAGGTCAACACGCCCTATACTGTATTATCCAACTGTAAGCAAAGTCATGTTCTCAATTGTCCACGTGTGTATAACCTGGCCTCATTGACCGATCTCTACCCAATTCAACCTACGCTCCTCTGCCTCTTTAAACTAGCCAAACCCTACCCGCTCTCACCCCATATTGAGCAAAACGTTGGAGCCCTTGGGCAAATACACAATATTCCTCGACTCTTGACAACGTCCGAGCGATTTCTTTCGCAGCCTCAATGCGTCTCAATTGCAACAACCCGTCACCACTCTTAGCCATGGCGTCCGAAATCAACTGTGCCGCCGTACTCTCCCCTTCAGCCCGAACCACAGCGGCAAGCTCTCTTGTTCCGCCACTTGCACAATATACTTGGATCGCTCAGCCTCCTGTTGCATCACCTGCTTCGCCTCAATAGCACTAGCATACTCGCGTCCAAACGTCAAATGCGTCATCGACACATCATCCAACTCGATATGAAATTGACGCGCCCTGGCCGTCAACGTCTCCCGAATCTGCGCAGACACCTTTTCCCTTTGCGTCAACAACTTGCTCCGCATTATACTCGCAACAATCGCCTTGAGCACCTCGTTCGCAATAGACGGCAAAACACGTTCATCCCAATCCAAGCCTCGAGTAAATCGTCGGAAGCATCCCCTTATCCGGCTTGGACACACGCAGCGTCAAATTCACCATCTGCAGATCGTTTGTTCCTGTCACCGAGTTTATCGCATGTGCACGAGTGCGGACGTCGAAGATGATGGGGCGTTGCACCCAGGGGATGTTGACATGCATCCCTCCCCACGAACACGCTCCTCCACCCCCGTGAAGCGGTTGAAGATCACCGCGCGTTGACCGCCGTTGACCACAAACAGCGAGGATTGCAGCGCGGCCCCCGCCACCCCAAGAGTGAGAGAGTAGCGTGCGAGACGGGATAGCGCGTTTGCGAGTAGATTCGTGCCGTTGGAGGACATGGTGCCGGCAGGGAGAGGGGTAGGGAACGATGCGGATCACTACGGGTGGGTGCGAGACGATCCACAAGGTGTGCGTCAATGAGCGATCTGGGTGGATTTAAATTGACAGCGCAATTGGTGTGGACAGCGACGTGCGGGTGATCCCTCGCCGACGACAAAACTTTGCACAGTACTGGTCCTTGACCCACGTGTTCACGTGGACACATGTAAATTCAACAAGCACACGTCGTACACGTTGCCTCGGCATGGCTCACCCGCAAGACATCAACGTCATCCACCTCGACACCGACGATATACTCCCACCATTTCAAACCGCCGTCCTTCTCCCCGCTCGTTCCTCTTCCACCTCAACCACGTCCTCCACAGCCAACGTTTCCACAGCCCTCAACAACCCCCCAACCTTCCCGACGTCTCACTCCTCCTCTTTACAAAAACCCAACCACCACTCGCCCCCCGCCCTCACCCACCACCACCTCCATCATCCGCACTACCCCTCCACCAACCACTCGCTATACGTCACATCAGCCGCCACCACCACCTCAATCCCCATCTCCCGAACCACCCTCCTCACCTCCTCCACCTCCGTCAAATCCAACACACACCCTCTCACCACTCCCTCCCCCTCCCCCGCAAATTCCCCCGCAAATTCACCACCGTCTCCTCCTCCACATCGCTCAACACCGCCAACTCCACCCCCGCCCTCTCATACCCCCTGCAGACACCCCGTCCCCGCCCCAACCTCCAACACCCGCCTCCCCCGCACCTCCCGTCCCAACGCACCCCCGTACAAACTCCTCACCAACGCAAACCCACCATCCCACACCTTGCGTCCCATCTCCGTATACGTCTCCGACGTCCGCACCACAACCACCTCCCCCCAACCTCCCAAACCGCATAAAACACATCATCCCTCTCCTCCTCCCCCCCTCCAAATCCACCCCCCCCCTCCCCACACAACCCACACCCCCAACCCCGCCACAACCCCCCCAATTTCTCCCCAACCTCCCAACCCCCAACTCTCACCCGTTCCACCACCCCCACAACAAACGTCGCATCCGCCACTCCCCAAACGTAACCTCCCCCCCACACACCCCACCCCCCCCCACCGCGATACCACAACGTCCCTCCCAAACCCCTCCTGCCCGCCCGCACTTTCCCACGCGCGCTGCCGTACCGCGCTTCCGTTTCTCTCAATACTGCGCTTACACTGCACCCTGCCCGGAATGACGGGTTAGAAAGTCGACCGCCTCGCTTGTCGTCGTGCTTTGCAGGCGGTCGCGCATGGTGGTGTGCTTGGGGGGATTGGGGAGTGGTTTGGGCGGGCGTCGTGTGTGGGGATGGATTGAAATGGCTTGCGTTGTGGACACGTGGGTTTGCTACTGTAATGATTCGATGCTTGTTTACAGATAGCACTGTATCATGTGTAATCATCTTTACTTCGCGTCGTGTACACGGGTGTATACGTGTGAAGGTATTATAGGTGCAGCGAGCCAGGTGCCGAGCGTCCAGAGTACCGTAGGCGGTGGAGGGTATTTAACCCGATCGTGAACACACCGCCGACGGTCGACCGACTTGGTTCGGCATGTCTATTTCTTGGTGAGAAATTCCCCTTGAGCAATCCGGGGGCGACATATTCTAATCGGGTACGAACATAGTATCCTCGAGGCAAATGGCTGACAATCTACAAGGAGGACCGGCTGGTGCGGCGAGCGGCGCGGGCGCGGAGGACAGCAACGCTGCTGACCTCGTGCGCGCTGCTTGGGTTGCGTTGAAGCCGACCAGGCGGGACTACGGGAGGTTGTCACGGAGCTCAATGCTTCGAAGTTGGTGGGTGAAGGGAGTGTGTTTGATCGTGGCCCACGTGCCGGGTGACGCGCATGGGATTCTTCAAGCGCCGCCCCGTCGATGCGTTTCTTTCAGAGCTCAAGAGCAAGGACCGTCGGTCCGCCAAGGAATGGGAATACATCAACGCAGCGGGAGTGTGGTCGGAGTTGGGGTTGATGGCTTTGGAGGTATCGAGGGCTGAGTCGGGAAGTTGAAGTTAGCGGAGATGGCGATCAAGGCTTCGTTGGAGGTACTGTCGATGAGGGCGCAATATTTCCGCGACATCACCGAGCAGGGGATCGAGGCGGCGAGGCAGATGGCTTTCTTGGTCGAGCAGGGTCATGATGCGGTGTTTTCTGAGTCGTACAGGACAGCGCGGGAGGCTTTGACGACGAAGTTGGAAGTGGAGGCGGCCAAGCAGTTGGCCAGGGCGAGGCTGGAGAGAGCCAGGGGCCTCGGTTCGAAGGGCGGTCCAGCGTCGACCGCCGACGATGAGTGATGGGAGGGAAGTATGGGGGGGGCATGTCGTAACGACCGGAGGGGGAAGTCGTTATGGCGGGGGACGGCGTCCAAGGCCGATGCATGGGGTTCGGTGTTGGGGCGTCGGGGTATGTGGTGAGGGCGGTTCGGTACGGGATACGGGACATCCGACAGTACCTTTCACGGAGGGGTTGGTTATGGGGGAGATACCTCAGTCGGAGGAGGACAAGTTATTCGCAGAAGAGGAGCTGAGGAAAGGGGTTGCGGTGCGGATATTCGAAGAGATAGGGAGAGAGGAAGTGGAACGGATCGTGGGGAGGGAAAGATGGTGTCGTCTTCATTTGTGGCTTGGCAAGGGAGGGGGAGGAGAGGGGGGAAGGCACGTGGTCAACTTCAGCAGACAGAGCAAGCATTGGCCTCGGGGAACGGTGAGGATGGAAACGCTACAGTCGTTTGCGGTGGAGATGGAGAGAGGGGACGTGTTGATGTCGTGGGATTTCAAGAGCGGGTATCGCCATTTCTACCTTCACCCGGACGTGAGAGACTACTTTGTATTCCGGTACAATGGGCGCTTTTACCGGTGTATAGCTCTCGTTTGGGTGGGGGCGGTGGGTTGGTTCTGCAAGTTGCTGCGTCCGTTGGTGAGGTACATGAGGGAGCGGTTGGGTTATCGGGTTCTGCCGTACATCGACGACTTTCTGTTGGCACCGGCTCCGCCGGGACGGGCGGCTACGGAGGGAGATTGCGAGGAGGCGCGGAGGGTGTTGGAAGGCTATTCGAAAGGCTGGGTCTGGTGAGGCATCAGGAGAAGGGGAGTGGGCGGGGTCGAGGCGGGTAGAGCATCTGGGGGTCCTCATCGACTCGGAGAAGATGCGCGTGTTTGTGACGGATCAGAAGGTACTGAGGGTGAGGCGGTTGGCGAAGAAGATAATCGCGTTGGCACATCGGAATCAGAGGTTGGTGCCGCTCGCGTTGCTTCGTCGCTTCTGTGGTATATGTGTGTCGCTCACCCTTGCATTGCCGATGGCCCGTTTCTACACGCGCTCTCTTTACTTCGATATGTCTGCGTGGGAGCGGCGGCTTGCGCGAGGAGGAGGCGAGGGCAAAGTCCGCAGCAAGCTCTGGTCGCGCAGCCCCCGGGAAAATTTTTGAACGTGCGTTTGAACGCTATGAACGGGGGTGTGAACGGGGAGATGCACAGGACAGCGTTTGAACGGGCGGGAGCGCGAGGGGAGGGGGGCGGGGGTTTGCCGGGGAAAGGGGTCGGAGAGCCAAGGTTTCAAGGGGTGTCGTTGCGGGCGAGGGTGAGACTGGGTCGGCAGTCGCTGCGGGACCTGGGACACTGGCGTTCGTTGGGCCGAGGGGAGGGGAGAGATCTCGTCAAGCTCGCCGGACATCGTCATGCACAGCGATGCGGCCGACGTCGGGTACGGGGGGACGCTGGGGTTTTGCGAGGCAGGTGGGTCGCCGGGTTTGTGGGAGGGTCAAGGTTTCTGGGGCGCGAGCGATCGCGCCCACTCGATTACTTTGAGGGAGCTACGAGCGGTGCGCCTGCTGCTTCAACGGCATTTCGCCGAGTATGTCGCCCGGCCCGAGGTCCGTCATTTGCTGTTGCACGAAGACAATCAGGCGGTGGTGGCGATTTTGAATGCGATGGTCTCGGCGTCCAAGCCAATGATGGCGGAGTTGCGGAGGTTGGAGGTGCTGCTACGAATGTTGGGGGTCCGAATCGAGGCCGGTGGATCCCGTCGGCAGTGAATCGGTTCGCCGACGCATTGTCGCGCACATGGGATCCGGGGACGTTCGCGTGGCGGAGCATTTGGTGGAGTCAGTCCGGGAGGAGTATGCAGTGCAGGAGGTGGTGTTCCGCAGACGACCGATGGGGAAACCGTGGTGGCGAGGAGGAAGTACCTGGGTACGCAGATGGAAGACGACTGGGGAGATGGGAGGCGCGATTATGGAATCCCCGTTCGATATGATGCCAATTGTGTGCGGAAGATAGAGATGGAAGGGGGCGTGGCGTGCTCCTCGCCCCGAATTGGCCTGCACAGCCTTGGTTCGCGCGCTTGCGCGCGCTCAGCTCACGTTTGGTAGGTTTGGGGCGGGCACGAGGATGGATGGGAGGCATCGCATCAACGACGGGTGGGAGCTGGTGATCGCGGAGATCGGTTGCGGTCCGAGTGGGAAGACGGAATAAGGGCGGTGGTGTTGGCGAAGACTGGGGGGGAGTCGCGAAGGGGAAGTAGGGGGGGGAAGAAGCGGCGTCGCTGTTGGCGGAGCATGGTTGGGCGGAGACGACCTGGAAGAATCGCATCAGCCAAATACACAAGTGGTTGGCGTTCTGCGATGAAGATGGTCGTACAGCTCTACCGGCAACCGAAGGGGATGTACTGGCGTATGTCGGATATCTATCATTGGAGAATCGGGTGGGACCGCGTTCCGCCCGACAATACGTCTCGGCCATCTCCAGATATCATGAAGACGCAGGATATATTTCCCAACAAGGACGCGGCTGGTTTCCAACCTTCTAACGGCGTACGAGAAGAAGGCGGATAGAGAGAGTCGGGTACGAGAGATAAGGGTTGGGGTCCCGGCACGGCTGATGCTGCGAGTGGTTCGGTTGGGGCTGAGCACTGAAGAAGGGTCGTTGGTGGGTTTTGCGCTATTGGTGTTCGCTTATGTTTTTCAGTGCAGGTCGGTGACAGTCGCGCATGTCCGGGAGGGACAGGTCACAGGTTCGACGGGGAGGGCATCAGGGTCACTTTGACGCATCGCAAGGGTAAGCCTACGAGCAGGCCGCTGCGATTGTCGTACCCACCGAACGAACAGTGGCCCTCGAGTGTGGAGGGCCTCATCAGCTGCTCAAGAGGTGGATGCGGGTGAGACCAGCGGGCGACAGTTTTTTCGGCCTGCCTACAGGTGCGGGGGTGCAAGAGGTTGGATTGGGTACAGCATTGACACGGGTGCTGGGCGCCTTGGGGGTTGACCTCCGCCGGTTGCTACTATGGCCGGTTGCTACTATGGCTCCCATAGCATGCGTATTGGCAGTTTCAACGAGTTGGTCAACTTGCAGTTTTCACGCCCGTGGATTATGCAAAGGATGGGTTGGACCTCGGAATCCATGTTTCAGGTTTATTTCGACAGTAGCATAACGCTCACGCCGGCTTCCTCATGGTTCTTCGCGCATCTCCCCGAGGGGGTGATGCACGCCTCCGGGAGGGGTTTGGGGTCTTCGCGTCGTGTACACGGGTGTATACGTGTGAAGGTATTATAGGTGCAGCGAGCCAGGTGCCGAGCGTCCAGAGTACCGTAGGCGGTGGAGGGTATTTAACCCGATCGTGAACACACCGCCGACGGCCGGCCGACTTGGTTCGGCATAACTATTTCTCCCACCCCCCTCCCTTCGGGGCACTTAACATGTCTATCTCTGCGTTCTGCGTGTAGCGCGTGTAGCCGGAAAGGGTAGATGTATGCGTTGTTTTACAATGAAGGAGAGCGGATGTCCTTTTGAATGAGTAAAGCCAACATGAATCTTCATGTATTATAAAAGGCGGACAAGCCTAGCTGACAGTGTAAGCTAAGAAAGTTGAAGTTCGTCGCTGCCCAGCTTGAAAGTACGCGCTAGGATCGATTTTGCAAAGGTAAACCATATGGTCGACGAGATTCGTTGCCGCAGGTGGTCAAGGGCGGCCGCTGGTGTACAGAACAGTCGTCGCGATATCAATTTCGCATGAGTCTCAATCACCCCGGAGGTTGACTTACAGGGCGCGGCGAAAGAGTCGAAAGCAAGCGGAACAAAGTGAAAGCAGAGCTTTGGAATCCGTCCGAGGTCAGGTTATACGCAGCTCTCACTGAGCGGTCGAAGGTCTTCACCTTGTCAACGTAGGCCGATTCGGCTGCCCCGCAAGGTGTCAATGCAGCTTTTTTGAGGTAAAATCGGGCCACTGGATTGCGAATGGTGACATCATATGCGATTTGCGTCGGCACATCGAGCGTGTCAGTAGGTTCCGGTCCACCTTGGACGAGGATGTCGGCTGGTCGGAGGTCTGTACCCGGCACAAGGCTGGGAATTTCTTGTCTGTGAGCAAGACCGGTAGGTCGGAACATGTCGGTCGTAAGGAAGTTCCGGAGGAAGTTGTGTTGGGTAGCGGCAGTGTATGGTGATCGAAAATTATAGTTTTGTACCAACCTGGAATACTCTCTTATTTTGATGATCAGGCAGGGCGGAGGCCCTCAGGCAGCTGGGGAGTTGATACTGTAGAAAAGGTCCGGCGGGAGACGACGTTGGCCTTGAGTGGCAGAACAAGAGACGAGAAGTGGTAACTAGTTGGTGATACTCGATTGCGGCAGATGTGCCGCGTCGAGTGGCACAGAATGGGGTGATGTTTCCGAGTGCTTCTTGAGAGGCCTCCTCGCGGAAAGCCTCTTCGCCTGCCTTGACCCGTCGATGTAGTCACAGTCTACGGAGGCGCAGACCTGTCCGTATAGACTGCCGCATTTTAGCTGCCACTATTTGCGACGGTAATTGTCTTCGACGTGTAGTTCGGTAAGAGATATAATCGGCAAGACAAATAGTCTGATATAACTTCAGGTACAGCTCTAGAATCCAGTAGCACCCAGACTTAGGTACCAAACACCTTAAGCGGAACTATACGAACTAGGACAGGATTTTGAAACGACTGCGACACGGAAAATCGACTGATTTCCAAGTAAACTGCACACAACCTCAGTAGCTCCTTCGGCATCTCCACGAAGACAAGGCGTGAGATGGGGATGCCTCCGTGGTCATCCTGACGAGGCTGTTTCACAGTGTTTCTCACGTGGCGTTTCTCTTTACTGGGTTGACCCTTTCCTTCTTCGACAAATCAGCATCAGACGGATCTTTTCGGGAGACGTTAACTCGAACGCCCCCTTTCGTCAAATTTCTCTTTTCGGCGGCCTTTACACGATTTGAAGCCTTACTTTCACCATAAGATCAGTAAAGAGCGTCTGAGTGAGACCCATATTTACAAAATACGTGGACAACGAATATTAAGGCCCTGGTTCTTTTCGAAGCTCATGGCGTTTTGACCGAGCTTGTTGCAATTAGATCACTGGCGAACCCGATTGATTCTTTTAGGACCTGAAGATGGACCAGTCCTGCTGTCTCCTCTAGTGTTCTTCAGAAACAGCGTCAGTCTTGAGAGATCTTCAGCCAGAGAATCCTCCTTTATATTCGAAATTTTTTGACCGCTAATCGATCCGGATGAAACAGCAACTTTGCCGAAGGAGCGTCAGCAACACAATTCTAAGGACCGATAAATGCAATTCGATTCGAATGAAAGTATTTCAAAGCTTTAAAGGTCACTGAATAATCTTTAGGAACAGGGAAAGCCAAAAATTGCTGCGGTTCCTTGTTTCGACAGGCGGCGGTGCGATGAAGGCCGACCTTGGCGATTTTCTCGAACCATTCTATGTCATAAGGGTTTTTTTCCCTTCAAAGAAGTATTGATATCTTTTTCTTCGAGCCTAATGTATATTGCTTGACAAATGACTTATTTTGGGTCCTTATCATTCACGCAATGTTCTAAAAACCTCTGTTTGACGTCAGGGTATATTTTCGCTTCGGGGACGAGCTCAAGATCGCACAATACCCTATAGTAGTAGAGGAAAAGTGCGGCACCATTCAGGAGTGCAAGGAGAGTAAGCGCTTTCTAGTGGTCGGGTTTGGACGCCATCACGACATTTTCAAAGAAAAGAGCAATTTTCACACGTCGTTGGTGCGGGCGAACGTGACCGCACTGACGTCGGAATTTTCGACCCTGAGTAACAGTACCATGTTGGAAGTAGCTTTGCGGGAGGGGTGGAGTATGGCAGGAGGTTAGTTTTTTCCGAGGCGTCTGCTTACAGTTTCCACGGCCATTGCGTACCTTAGTTCCAGACTATATACCTGAGATGCAGACTCTCTGTGGTCAATATTAGTTGTACAGTAGTAAATGCTCTACAAAAACAAAAAAATTAATAGATGCTAGCAGGTACGAGATAACAAATTACAGTAAGCTACAGTAGAAAATCAGCATATATATCCGTAAAACTGCACATAAATCACTTTTCACTAGTTGACACCTACACCTCAGACTGCAGTTTTGCTATAGATGCGGTGATGGAGCTACTGAAACTCAAAAATGCTGTAGAAATCAGCAAGCGGAGTCATGTGTTCAAATACTGGTCCACAGTGATACGGATAATTGTATCGCTGTCTTTGAGCTGTTCCAGCCATTTGTCACCCCTTGATGAAGTCGTTGGTCTACTTGGTGACCATTTCGATCTCGACTTCATCGTTTAAAGAGTTGATCGACGTTTGACGGAACATTTTATCAAGGGCTCGAAAGTGGCTGAAACAGCCCAAAATATGGCTTCAGTTATAAAAATGCACTTTTACTGAACAATGGCGTATTTAGGCCATTTTATCTCTCATCTTGTCAAGAAGGGGATAAAAAAGAGTAAATCGATTGATTTCTCGCATGTTTCCGGCAAATCAGTACTTCCCTGAAGTAGTTGAGCAAGGCACAATCTTCCGTCATATACCTGACTTAATGGATGCTTATGAGAAAAGTTTCATTAGTACTTTCGTTTTTTTATGTAAGTGCTGGTCAAAATCTTTCAGTAGCTAGAAAGGAAACAGAACCTAACGCATAAAAGAAAGAAATAAGAAGAAAGACGGCTAATTTCAAGTCAAGTAACGAGAATAAAATTTTCAGCCTAAAAGATAGTCATATCTTTCAGTAATTTGATCTGCAAAGCAACTATGGTCGTGTAATAAGACGAATGGACATTAATGTCAAATTTTATTAGTCTGGCGTAGAAAAGGTTCACTTATTCGTCCGGAATTTCTAGGACTGAATTTGTGCCTGGATTAGTTCTTTTTACGTTCCTGATTGTAAAAATCGATTTGCTGCTGGACAACTGATACTTTTGATGTAAAAGAGTTGAGTCAAAAGTCTCTGCGGATGTAGTTAGAGGATTTTATTCCGGAAAATGACAGGGTTGAATACTTTAACAGATATACGGACAATCGAGTGTTCTAAGATAGTAATTGTCTCTTGGTCTTTGTTTTGCCTGGATGGATTTTTTGACTAATCCTGCATGTCAATATCCATCGTGGGGTACTGTAGATTAAAATCACCGCAATTCGTCGACTACAAAATGTATTGCAGTCTCCCCCAATATCGGGATTCATTTGAAGGGGCCCAAATATTAAATAAGGACGAAATTTTGAAAAATGAAGAGGTTTGCTTCAAAAAGAGAATCAACTGAAAATAAATAGCCCTTACATAGAAGTTAGTAGATGTACAAACCAAAAGAAAAGTCTTGATATGAATAGCTCTTTATAAATCTCCAAATTTAATGTACAAACCTATTATAGAGAATGTTTAATTTTTATTGTATTTAGCGTTTTTTATTATAATCATATTATACAGACAAATTCCTGAGGCGTTTCGGTCTCAATTTGAGTTTCAAACTGGGTTCGTACGAAGTAACTTAATCAAATCTAAGAATTGAAGATTGTATTTGCTCTCAGTTCCTTCCGATATTCTTTTGCTCTATTTCTGTATAAAATTAGCTTTATATTGTTATTAACATGCTATTTTGCATACAGTGGGCAATAAGAAAGCATTAGTAATGATGTCAACTGCGAAGAAGAAAGTTGGAAAATATAGATCTTATCGTTTGCTGTTAGTTGTATGAGAACTTTTCAAGTTAAAGACTTCAAATAATCAAAGAGTCCAATTTGAATCGTAACATAAACGTGGTGCCTGGTTTCCCTCTGGTTAAAATATAAATATTTTTTTATACGCGAAAAAGCTAATATTTTTATGTAATTTAATGAATAATATTTCCTTCCGTTATTATTTTAAGTTTCTACAGTAATTGGCTTCAAAAGAGCCGCTGATAAGCTCGTACAGTCGATCATGTACAAAATTATGGGATGGGGAAGGACTTAGTGTCCGGTGATTGTTTATAAAGTAACTTAGCACATTGTAGATTCTATTATAAACACATAAACTTCCAAATATCCATAAAATAGCCAACAGGATAAAATAATTCCATACAAGAAATGAGATAATTACACATTTTTAATAACTATGCAGAAAAATTTAATTCCTTTTTCAAAAAATTTTATAATAAAAGGAATAACTCCTAAATGAGCTCTAGTTAAGTTGCTGATTCCTCAAGATATTTTTGAGAAGTAAATATATAAATATTTTGAAGCTACTAGAAATGATGTAATGTTTCTGAAGCTACTACCGATGAAGTAAAGTTTCTAAGGATACCTAAATTTTGCAAATTGTTTTAAATAAAATAACTAAAAATTTCAGTCTATGTAATTTTAGAGCGGCTGGTAATTCAGGAGATGCTAGACTCAGCCAATGGAAATGAAATTTGATATTATCCACCGGCATAACGTCAAAAAGAAATCCTGCGAACATCACAAATGAGTGTTTATTTGTGGTTCTCTTATCCTACTCGTCTTCGTTTCGCTCCAATCTACTCATCGGTCGTATGAAATGAATATATATTATAAAATAATATAATCCTATTTTAAACTTAAAAATGTCCATGTGGGTCAAATTTTCGGACATCTGCAGCTATCTTGATATAAACTAGAAATGTCTTGTTTATTAATATTTCAAAAATCATGGAAACTGAAAATACACAAGAAAATACAAGAAAATCTTTCTACTTTCACCCAAAAGTAGGGTGATTTTGGGTAACTTAGAGTAGTTAGTTACTCGGTATTAATAGAATTTGTTATCTTTAGAACCAAGCAATTTTTCGAATGACCATTTCATGAATTTCATTGCTGGGAATTTGCCGCACTCATGCAAAGATTAAAGTGTGATGAAAATCAATAAATTATTCACTGATGAATTCATATACACGAGAAAGAATTCGCTAAATCCATTTTCCGATAATCTGTCACTCTGAAACGTTACGCATCATCTAAGAGAAGAATATATTTCCTTTATTCAGAGCTCGCACTTTTTTATTAATCATATACTAAAAAAAAAATAAATAAACGAAAAGATAGTAGTGTTATAGTATAGTCGCTTTTCCTTTAATATATACAAGGTATTTCATGGAATCATTTGTAGAATTGAAATTTTTTTGGAATAATCTGGATTACCGGCGAAGTGCAGTACTCATAGTATTCAACCATGTATCACAATGCATAATGAAATTGATTGCTTTTAATGTTAATTTTTGGTTTGAGAAGGGGGCAAGTAGGGTAAATTACGTTTCCAATCGCGAAGAATAGCCCGCTGAAACTTGCAACTATATATAAAATTAATAACATTTGACATCCTTGCACTCTAAGTGTCGACATTTTCTAATAGTTTCCTTCTTCTTCCCTTTATTGAGGATTAAATCTTCTTATTATCATCCCGTCTTGGAAATTTTTCCTGAAACATAGCAGTAACTGAAGCGGTCGAATTTGCAATCCACAAACAATTGTGGATACTACAATAATTTAATGTCATTGAAATGAAATGAAGACGTAATATTTTTTATATGCTCCTCTATTTTACAGATTAGTCAGTCATTCAGTCGAAATCCATTTTGTGGATAGTACTAGGAATATAATGAAAATTGTAACATTTAGTCACAAATTTTCTTCCTCTAGATTTCTTTGGACAACTTCGAGACTAGTGGAAGTTTCAATAGCATTGAAAGAGCTTAATAGGATGATAAGTTCCAATATTTGAGGTATCAGATCTCTACAATATACTAAATATTGATATCCATAGCTATTTTCTGAAAACTGTTTTCATTAATTGCTTGATGTAGTTTATTTCATGTACATTCGTGGTGAATAACTTTAATTGATTACTCTTATGTGACAATAGCAATTATAATTCCGGGAAAGATTCGAATATAGTTCCATAAAACTGCTTGAAATTACATGCACTGTACTATTTAGGTGCATCACCTAAAACTTACTTTCAAATTGTAAATTTTACTTAAAAAGTACTGAAGGAACTCAAAGGCCCTATTCCAAACTATGAATCGGTCATGTTTAAGGGGAAAAATAATTTCAAAGTCCACTAGCGCAGGCATACATGTCCCAAAGTGAAGAAGTATTGTGAATTACCTGGAACGTCAAGGGACGATATCTAAGCTGAAAAGTATCTTACTAAAGGCATCTACCGTCAGAATTGAAGCAGTTTTCTCTTAGCGGGATATCTAAGAAGCCCAAATATAGATTAGGGCGAGCTGTGGAACGTATATACAGTAATAAACGCATACCATTCGTTGGTTGAGAAGCATTAGAATATGCCATATTATTGGTAAGGGCCACATTGCTCTCTCTCTCCATTAGAAACCAAAGTTCGAGAATCATGGAAAATATTCAGAAAATAATACTCATTAGCGTATCCGACACTAATACCAAACATACTGTGCCATTTTCACTTGCCTTTTCAAATGAATAGAGCAAGTGCAAGGAGACTTCAAGAAATTGGTTGTGAATCACATAGTAACCGAAAAGCACGTAGCAAAGTATTATTTAGGAGCCTAGATCTGGTTAGTATGTCAATTTTCAAGTATTGTTGGAAAAATTCCCGCCCTCTTAAGAAGCAAAGAATTTATCATTCCAGATGAGGCCAACCATGTCGTCACATACAAACACCTTGAAGAGTTTTCAGTTTGTGGTAGATCTTTACGAGTTGTACAGTATGGCACGGAGCCTGCGGAGGGTATTCAGAAACTAACTACGAATGCAGGCGGCAGGTGGAAACCTGTCGCGCCTGCATCACCTGGAGACTAAAGGCAAAACGGGTAACGAAGTAGCGAAGCTCCTGTTGAGGGGAGAACAGCGATGGGAAGCAGCGAAGGAAGCAAGGCGGCAGAAGAACCCTGATCGTCGTTGCCCAAGGCGCCATAGATATCAATCCCGACAGGGAGTGAAGGATATCGTTTTGGTCGCAGTAAGTGCCGTAATGACGATGTTTCTCGCGCTCTACGAGTTTCGCGACTGCGTCTGGGGTAAAAGCACTTGGATAGATGTGGAAATGAGTGGAGAGGTGGGCAACAGTAACGTCGACGGCGATATCAGTACTGTAAAGCTCTTAGACAGAGGGAATATAAAATTGTAAAAATTGAAAAACTATCTAATTGGTTTTCCACATTAAATGAAGTGATAAAAAATATTGGAACAATATTTTACCAAGGTCCACAATTTTTATTTATAGTGAATAACCGAAAAATAGATTTATGTATTTTTAACTGGCCATGTTTTATACTGTATTACGCGTGAAGCAATTTTTATGTCTGCCAGTTGGTTTTAAATTACATTTTCATAATTAATGGAATTATATTGACATAAAATTATTATTTGGATTAATGATCACTTGGAGAGTTATTCTATAATTATTACTGAGCATTAATTTGGTCTACACAAATTATTAAATGTTGAAATCATCTTTGTAGCTTTCTACTCTGATCTATAGTGTAAATAGTATTAGGCTATTAGAAATTTCTATCAAGCCTCAAGCAGTCGAACTATCTCCGTCGATCAATAAATATTGGTCTTCTTTGCAATGTTATTCTCAGTCCTATTCAGGTAATTTTTTAATTCATTTATTTTGAATTATCTAGTTTTGATCTAATCATTTCATTTAAGGTTTGCAAATATCTATTTTTAGCGCGGGGACTCAGAATGCACAGACGAGTTGGTTCATTTTTAGAGAACTACGTACGTTTTAATTCTGATCAGGGCAATGTGTTTTTCATTATACATGGAATCAAACGCATGAAAGTGACATCTTGCTGTAGAAATCCCAGAAATACTTTGTCCTCTAATTTCAAGAGGTCATGACCGGAAGAAAAAAGAGAGAAAAGGGACTTTATTTCAATAAAAACATGACCTTACGAAGAAATGATACGGAAAAATTGGGTTGTTTTAGTGATTGAAAAAAGGGTTAGCCTATCTTCCAAAGCGCATCAAATAATTGGTACAAGTGGTCGGTATAACACCGGTGACGCGAAAGTAATTAGAAATAAAACTGGTACTTACATTTAACTGGATGTTTGCACGAGTGACACTAACCATTATCCTAAACATGTTTAGCATACACCGGGGTATAGCCGAACCGCACCTTTCAGATATTGAAGAACAAAATCAACCACTAGATGTGGTTATACAGTATTATTGGTAGAAGGGAATGTGCGGTGAAATCCTAATGGAAAGACACGCTGCGGAGACGGTTTCGTACAACACAGCATGCCTTATGGCGGGCCTTACACTAGCCTGTGAGGTCTTCTCGCCTGACTCTGTCTTATTTTCAGACTCTCATACACAGACCTGCCCTTTCTAGTCTTCGGAAAATAGCCGTCCTATGTCGTTAATCAGGAAAGCACCCCAATTTGCCCCCCCTGTGTGGTTAACCAGCCGCCAACAATACAATATATATTTTTTTTATTTCATTCAGGAGAGGAAAGGGGGAAGTAGGGGTGTGGTCGCATTTCAGAAAGGGTTACGGGGTGCACGTAACAATGCCTCTGCTACACCGCTGCGTAATAGAGACTTACTCGCTTTTGTTATTTCATTTCTCATATTACAAAGTGGTGTAACAAAGAAACTAATCAGTCTTGAATGAATTTGGAAGCTTGATTTGCCCCCATTGTTTTTATTTGACGTGGATCCCCACGTCATCGTTTCATTCCTTAGTTATACTATGGATAGTGCAATTCTTTAGTTGCACCTCTACTTTTTAATAAGTTCTATGGATTTAGCAAAAGTATAGAAGCTCTAGAATAGAGCTACAGTACTATCTATATAAAGGGGGCTCATCTGGATTCTTGTGGGAATCCAGGTACACTCCATTGACCCTTTGCCTCCAACTTTCTGAAACCCGGTGCCATCATCTTCACTGTTCCTTTAGTAGCGCCCCGGCTGCCTCTCTCTCTGTTTCATTGCTGATGTTGAATGTAAATCCCTGCCGTGAGGCAGCATGTGAGTGAGGAGGCGACATTGAGACTAGACCAGGTAGCAAAACTTGTCGATGGTCGGCTTTTACGAGGACATCGTCTGGAGATCATTGGTGCTAGCCAGCAGGGAAGCAATTTATTGCTAGCATTCGAAAACGGCTGGCCTGAATACATACTTGATGAGGAGATTCCGAATGATGTTGTGCCGGTGCACAACACCATAGCCAGACTTGTAAATTGAGCTGTGATCGCCTCGAGGATGTACAAGGTCACGGCAATGGTGGAAACGATTCGAGATTACCGAGTATTCGTAGATAGGGAGGTCAGGATGTCGGCGCAGCATTACTGAACAGACATCGTCGTGGACCTTGGAGGTGGTAGGAGAATGGGCGGTAAGAAACGAACAGGCGCCTTCCTCTTACAGTATTGAAGCTTTACTAGTAGACTTTAGTTAGTGATTGACGATAGTAGTAGGGAAAACCGACAGCAAGAAGAGGAGGAAATTGGAGGGCTTTTAGAAGTACACTTTTAGGAATTTTGCAACCGGGGAAAAGGGAGGGTTCTTTTACTGTAACATGTGTTTGGCTGTAACCCAATCACATTGCATATCTGAGCGTTAGAGGTGATATAATGAAAATTGTAGATATTCCTTGGCATGCTGCGCTGGCTGCGCTGGCTGAGCTGGCTGAGCTGGCTGCGCTGGCTCAGTTGGCATGCTGCGCTGGCCGAGTTGGCATGCTGTGCTGGCTGAGTTGGCATGCTGCGCTGGCTGAGTTGGCACTGTACTTACAATTATATTTTTAATTATTTTTAGAGGGATGCTTTGCACTGTACTGTGGCGGTGCAGATTTGGCACATAGGTACTGTATAGGTGCTACAGAATGTGAGGGTTGAAAACTCTATATAAGGGCTGTTTGCATGACATGGTAGGACTACTTGGGAGCCAGCATACCCGAGCGGGGCGCTCAACAAGTTAAGTCAAACACAAAGCATAAAGGAAGTTGGCAGACAACTTCAGGTTAAGCTCCGAGTAGTAGGAAGTTGAGAGTCAACTTCAAACCCAAGAAAACTTTTTCCTAAGCAAGTCGCAGAAAATCAGTGGTAGACCTGCCCCTTTTATACTTGCTTGTAGCCCTCTCAACTCTCTCCCATATACACTACTTTTTATTTGTTCAACTATACCACGGTAGCACTTTTGTCGCTCGCAACACCTCCGTCTTGGGGTAGTTGGTTCTAAGTATCTCTTCTCCCGACGATTTACCCCTATCATTTGGTACTCTTGTGGAGGGGGTTGCACCCGAGGTATTCGAGTTGAGCAGTCTTAGGGAACCGTTCGAGGGGATTTTTTTTGTAATCATGGATCTCAACGCTGCTCGCAAAACGTTCACAGGGGGCAAGAATGAAGACGTTGAGGAGTTTTTCTATACATATGTCAACGTTGTGATGCGTGAGAAGGGCGATGAAGAGAAGGCCGCAAGTATCTTTGCCTATCTTCATGGTGACGCAAAGCACAAGTATAAGTCCAAGTTTATCAACGGTTGGTCTCTTAACGGGAATGGGCGTAACTTCGGTGAGGTATGTGAGTGGCTTGTGAAAGAATATGCTAAGGAGGTAGAACCAGATGAGATGATTCGTACCGCCATAGAGGCCCGGCTCAACTTCGACGATTTGTTAAGCTCATTGGTATACTTGTGTGATCTCTATGAAAAGGCTGGGTTCAACGCCCAAGCCAAGTACGGAATGCTGCGTAAGGCGGCGATGGGGGATAAGCGGCTCTCCGATTTCCTCCTCATCAAGGGCCCTCACACTTTTGATGAACTGAAGGGTACCATAGTAGAATTTGTCAAAAATTCGGAGACGTTTCAGTCACTGAGTGAGGTACCGAGGGAAACCCGCACATCGATGTCTATCGTACATCCTGAAAAGAATTATCAAAGGCCGGCTACTAGTGCAGCGGCATTAGAATCTGTCAGGAGCGATGTCAAAACTTGGAAGAAAGGTTGGAAACCCGATTCGATAATCGACTTGACATGATAACCTCGCAGTTGGAAAGCCTTACTCTTACCATTAAGAAGAACCAGTCTGGGGCCCATAGGGCCGCAGAAGTCTGCTCCTACTGTCACAAGCCTGGACACTTTGCAAACAGGTGTCCTGATAATCCACATAGAAACACTCGTTGTGGAAAGTGCGGTCGATATGGGCATCATGAAAGTAACTGCTGGTCTAAAGACAACAGAAGAGCAAATTTATCGGAAGCAAGGAGTGAAGTCAGGACCAGAGGTGAAAATCTTACAAAATAGAAGGATCAAAGGTTGACGGATGCCGGTAACGTATCCATCGCTGAAGAGATTAGTCAAGTCAATGTGACAAAAAGGGATGGGGAAGGGAACATTTTATCGAAGAAACCTAGGCTAGATTATGGAATGCTGGAGCATATCCCAGCACCTGTACCTCCTCGAACCAAGAGGTCTGATCAAGTTGTTCCAGGAGTGGGAGTCACTCCGGCCAAGAAGACGAAAAAGAGTAAGAAAGTTAAGAGTATCTCTAAGGACGTACTAGAGTATGTGAAGAGTACAATTTGGTGGCTGAGCTTGCATCGGCCCCAACTGGGATAACGTTTGGTCAACTTTTGAGGGGCGACGCAGAGGATGCGAGAAAAGAACTCAAAAAAATTATCAGGTCTAATAAGTCCGCTAAGGGTAAGAAACTGTTTCTTCAATCGGCCTCGACAGCACCAAGACGTCTTAAGCTGGTACCAGTCAAAGTATTGGGTATGAAAACCCAAGCTCTCTTCGATTCGGGTGCTGTTCCAAACCTCATTTCAGAAACTTTGGTGACAGATCTAGGTCTCGAATTACTCCAACGACTCGAAAAATAACTGTAGCGGATGGAACCGTCTCAAAATGCATGGGCACTGTTGACAAGGTTTCCGTGTTCTTTGGGGACTCTAAAGTTGATGTAGACTTTCTTGTCATGCCTGATCTCCCTTTCGATGCAATCATTGGCTGCCCTACCATGGAAAGACTAGGGACATGCATTGACTTGGGCAACCAAATGGTTTCAGTTAATATTGACGGCAGAACCGTGAAGATGCCCCTGGATTTCGACAAAAGCACGCATCCTGAAGATTTAAAAGAAACGGACAGTGAAGATTTCACTTCTAGCTATGACAGCGAAGATTCGAACCAACTAACACTTTCGGAAGTGGAAAAGGGTACCTCGGGGGTAATGAACATGGCATGGGACGATTATGATTCTGGGTTTGAAACAGATGACGACTGGAATTCTAGGTAAGTTTGAAACCCGAATGTGTTTCTTTTTGCGATGATATCGAATCAAAGGAGAATTCGGAGCATGAAAGAAGATTACCTTTGCAAAGAAAATAAGAATACGTCGAATTCCATATGAAGATGTGAGCCGGAAGAGGTCCTTCAAAATATTGAGGTTGAGGAATCAAGAAGAAAAAGGGCGCCAAATGGCAGAAATCCAAGGAAAAGTGCAGCACCTTCCCGCCCCGCCTCACTGAAAATATCCGACATGTTAACATCTTCCGAAGTAATTGCATGGAGTGTTCAGATTTAAGACAAGCAAGTGTACCGGTTACTCACTCGTTCGAACTTACCGACACTCAACCGATTTACCAAGCCTAGACGTCAACCGCCAAAATATGACCAATTTATCTCAGAATGTTACAAGTATGCTGAAAATGATATTATTCGCCAGTTTCATCCCCATGGTCATTTCCAGTTGTGGTCGCACCAAAGAAGGATGGAAAGCTGCGTTTTTGCGTCGATTACCGACAACTGAACCAGAGAATGATACCCGATCGATTTCCGATTCCGAACATGGAGGAATCCTCGAGGACTGAAGGACGGGAGATACTTCACCTCAATTGATCTTTACACTGGTTATTGGCAGATTCCATTGGATGAAAAATGTAAGGAAAAAACAACTTTACCAGCAAAGCCGGTACATTCAGGTTCGAAGTGATGCCTTTTGGTCTCATGAATGCCCAGCTACATTCCAAAGAATGATGAACGAGGTTTTGAAAGGACTTCCATTTGCAAGAGTTATATCGATGATGTCGTCATATTCTCAAAAACTTGGATCAGCACATATCGCATGTCAAGACAGTGTGGAGAGGATATCTGCGTACAGCTGAAAATTAAGTTGAGCAAATGCTTCTTTGCGAAAACTTCTATCCAATTACTCGGTCATATCGTCGATCAAGAGGGAATTAGAGATCCAGAGAAAACGAAAAAAATCAAGTTGGCACCAAGGCCCGCTTCAAAGACGGAGGTTCGAAGCTTCTTAGGACTGGCCTCATATTACAGAAGATTTATCAAAGATTTCGCCAAGACTGCAGCACCGTTACATGCCAGCACTACGAAGAACGGAAAATTTTACTGGAACAAGGAAATGCAAACTGCATTTGAGAGCTTAAAGATAAGCTATGTGTCCCCCCAGTGCTCATGTATCCAGATTTCAAGAGACCATTTGTTGTGGAGACGATGCCTCAGAACGGTCTTTGGGTGCCGTTTTGTCCCAAAAAGATGAAAACGGAAGACTACACCCTGTTCAATTCGCAAGTCGCACTCTGAATGATGCGGAAAAGAGATACTCAGTCTGCGAGAGAGAAGCGCTAGCTGTCGTCTTCGCGCCTGAAAAAGTTTCGCGTATACCTTTTATCACTCGAGAAATTTGTCTTGATAACTGATCACCAGGCACTTAAGACAGCATTCCAAAAGAAGGATGTACATCACCGCTTGGCCCGATGGCTCGACATTTTCGCAGAATATCGGTTTGAAATTGTGTATAGACCCGGACGCAATAATCAGCCTGCCGATTACCTATCCCGCTTGAGGGATCCACTGATTCCAAATGAAAAGCTTCGAGGACATCGTCGGAGTGCGAGCAGCGCCGAACGATAACGAGTACGAAGCTAATATTACGGACTATTAATTCTGGATGGACTAGAAATGAGAAAGGTTAATCTGGAACATAGAAATTGGGTACGCAGGAATCAAAAGGCTTTTACATTGTGGAATGGAAACTCTTCCGGCACACTAAAGCCGGTCCCCGACTAGTGGCCCCTTTGAAAGAAAGAATGAAGATCTTGAGGACTTTCCATGAGAGCTAGGGCATTGGGATCTCGAAACAACCAAAAAATTCGTAACTGAGAGATTCTGGTGGCCCGGTATCCATAAGGACGTCTATAATTTCGTGAAAAGCTGCGACAACTGCCAAAAATTCACTCCAATACGGAAGTATAAGACAACTCTAAGTTTTCCAGTTTCCGGTCTCTTTGAAACCTTCTCAATTGACTTTGCGGGCCCGTTCAAGGAAACCTCTTCCGGAAACAAATATCTCTTTATATGAGTGGAACATTTTACTGGATGGCCAATAGCAGTTGCAGTTGAGGAGGCAAATGCTGAGGTGGTACTGAAATTCATCGAAAAAGAAATAATTGAACCGTTTGGCCTTCCAAAAAGGATCATCTCGGATAACGCCCTTTGTTTTACTGCAACTTCACTGCTTCGTTTCTTGGAAGAGAAAGGGATTCAGCTGAAGACAGTTCTCGACTACGCTCTTATGTCAAACGGGAAAGCCAAAAAGATGATTGGAACTATCAAACGCGCACCTACTTTTTGGAATATTTTATAGGTAATCAACTGCATCCCTATTCGTTTGAAAGGCCTCATGTTTTAACAATAAGGCAACTTACATTAATAGAAACAGAAGAAGAATGATGACGAGTCGGGACGTTCGTCTTGAGCGAGGGGGCGTGATATAATGAAAATTGTAGATATTCCTTGGCATGCTGCGCTGGCTGCGCTGGCTGAGCTGGCTGCGCTGGCTCAGTTGGCATGCTGCGCTGGCCGAGTTGGCATGCTGTGCTGGCTGAGTTGGCATGCTGCGCTGGCTGAGTTGGCACTGTACTTACAATTATATTTTTAATTATTTTTAGAGGGATGCTTTGCACTGTACTGTGGCGGTGCAGATTTGGCACATAGGTACTGTATAGGTGCTACAGAATGTGAGGGTTGAAAACTCTATATAAGGGGCTGTTTGCATGAAATGGTAGGACTACTTGGGAGCCAGCATACCCGAGCGGGGCGCTCAACAAGTTAAGTCAAACACAAAGCATAAAGGAAGTTGGCAGACAACTTCAGGTCAAGCTCCGAGTAGTAGGAAGTTGAGAGTCAACTTCAGACCCAAGAAAACTTTTTCCTAAGCAAGTCGCAGAAAATCAGTGGTAGACCTGCCCCTTTTATACTTGCTTGTAGCCCTCTCAACTCTCTCCCATATACACTCCTTTTTATTTGTTCAACTATACCACGGTAGCACTTTTGTCGCTCGCAACACCTCCGTCTTGGGTAGTTGGTTCTAAGTATCTCTTCTCCCGACGATTTACCCCTATCAAGAGAGGAGCGGAATTGGTGCTTACTGATTAGAGATGTAGGACGGCTATTTTCCGAAGTCAAGTGTGGGCAGACCTGTGTATTGATACATTGGATGTATCGCATTTTGCAACTGTATCCAGCTACAAGTTAGTCCTTTTCTAGTTTACTCACGCTGTACTTGTGCATTTTTACATTCGCGCTGGCATCTTAGAGTACTAAAATGACTTTTTTGTTTTCTTTCAGCTATAGGATTTGAACTCATAGGATTTCTGCAAACACCATCAACCTGCTACTCAGAGGCACGCTGCCGCGGCCGTAATTTCCAACGCAACTCGTCTGCTGGGCGGCCTTTAGCCGGCCTTTTAGAGAAAGTTAAGAGGTACTATTGTCACCCGTAGGATATTCCGGCCACAATTGACCATATCATTCAAATATTAAATCACCCCACATTTCCCCCTCAACCTGTCCTGCTTAATCAAGACTGTTGCCCAACTTTGCAGATGAATTCTAATTTTTCTCAGGTCTTCCTCAACTGTATCCACTATCTTCCCACCAAAAGCTGTGCTCTTGCGATCAAGAACAACATTATTTAAGCACACCTACTGGAACAAAGGAAAACTGTTCATCTCCTTGGTTATAATATAGTTTTTCATCGTTGTCGCTGTTCTACTAAAGCTGCTGTTTGATTAATTGGTAACAGCTTCAGGTGTTCCGATTATGAGGCTCATCAGGGGCGTTTTTGCGAGTCATCAATTTGCCAACAACATAGGGTCTGAATAAAAACCCTGTTGTTAATTTATGAATACCCTCCGCACGCTTCTGTGCGACATTGTACAACCCATAAAGATTTACCACCACCGTTGTTGATAGTGAGATAACTACGTCTCGAAAACTAAACAGGAGGCTTGCACAAATTTCGACGGTGTTACGTTGCTTTATTCAAGCGTGGACTTGATACATGAAAGCCCAGAAACTTGGCACAATTTATAATAAAACGATTGGATTTTTAAATTGTATTTGATCTGATCTGATTGTTTTGCTTGATAGTGAATATATTTGGCGACGTTGAGGTATGCAGGTGCGACACATGAGGGATTTTTCCAGGAGTGGCGGTGGTGTTTGAATTCTTAAACAAATAAAACTTTGACCTCCGACCTCGACTTTTTCAATAAAAGTTCGCAACCAACCTCTGCATTAATCTACATGCTTTCAGTAATCAATGCTTGCACATCTTTATTTCTCTAGTTCTTTAACGTTTCCACGGCCACCGAATGGACGCTAAATCCAGCACGGTTATGAGAGGAACTACCATATTCAGCGTTGAGAAATCTACTGATAGCAGGCATTGGCATCGAGTTCCTCAAGTATTGCGAGAAAGGAGAAGGAGGGCGTCGTGTGCTCGCCTCGAATTCTGCGAATGAAGGTAGTCGTCCTGCAGTATCCCGTTCGACTCCGTTCCTGTGCAATTCACATACTCGCCCGAACATCGGTTCAGCACCCGTGATAAAGGGGGTAACCTTTCCGGGCGGTCGCCACACTCTCTGTTAAAACTCTCTAATGAGTAACATTGCCCTGCTCTCTGCATGGGATCTTATAGACCTCAACAGGGCTCAAATCCGGTGCCCTACTGTAGCTTAAATCCATCTCTGCATAATTTCTGCAATCTGTTTGAGTCTCCACTGTAGGGTTTCTTACGGTAAAAGTACTCAGGGCCCCTTCGTCGCCCCCGTCAGCGCAAATTCCCCCTAACGGCTTTCGAGGAGGAGACACCATGCCACTCTGGATTGCGCGCTGGTTGACGGTTGGGGTTAGTAAATAGGCAAGCGAAAGCTTACTAACATCGCCCTCAGAGCCACAAACCCCTTGTCTTTTAGGAACTCCTCTCTGCTGCCCTAGCGAAAGGTTTGATAAACATGGGATGGTTGGGGTCATTGAGTGAGCAGATGGTAATTTCTCAGAATTGCCGGTACGGTAGGGTCCCTCCTGTCCAGCAGAGTGGCCTCTCTGTGCTGATTCCAAGAGGCTCGGTATTGTTGGAAAGGTTGGGGTCTCTAATGGCTCAGAGGGATATTGACCAAAATTGGCCGTATAATCGCGCGTCTCTTGTCTTGCAGAAATGCCTCTTGGCTCTGTTAGAAAAAGGCTAGACATTGGTGGAAGTACGGTAGGGGGTCTGCTGCCTTCGTTCTAGCCATTGGAGCTCCTGTAGGTGTATCCTCGAATGTAATTTGCGAGTTACGTTTTTTCCCAGACCTCGGTGAACTGGGGTGGGCATTGCGGCGATGATAGAAAAGGCCAGACCGGTTTTTGTAGGAAGCTTGGCAGTTTTCAATGGGGCATTTGTAATCTCTACGATTCGAGTGCTTTCTCATGTGATCTTTCAAATCTGCATTAGATCGCACCTTTACGCCGCATTTCGGACACCATGCCGGCTTGTTTCTCCTAACAGGGCGCTTTCCGATTCGACATTGAGGGTTTGAATGAGAGTGATTGCGCGTAGGGTATGGCATAGTTGGAACACAATTGGGATGTGTAGATGACAGGTGGAACGAGAAAGAATGAGTGGTAGTACACTAATAGTTCTTTTGGAACCCGCGATAGGGTTGAAAGAGCAGGTTGACGGCAGGTGGCTTTTATAGGATAGCTATGCAGGCCATTATTTGCGTGCCAATATTTGATTCGGAAAAGAAAGCATTCTCATCCGTCGGAATAATTCACACCGCGCAGTTTCGGCTGTGATAAGCATTTCAACTGGATCACACTGTCGCGATGACTGCACCGAATAAATTTAGGATGTACTTGGGTGTCTCAAAAGTTCATGAATTTATATACTATACTTACTGCCACAAATTGTAAGAGCTTCACAGTTTTAGATCTCTGACATTGAAGAGATCAAAATATAGAAGAACACGATTTATTTCAAGAAATGGCATTACAGTACTTTGCAAATAAGAATTCATTTGGTTCTATAATTTTTGAAAAGTGCGGTTCGGCTATCCACTGGTGTACACCTTGCAAATAATTAATTACCTACAGTAAAATTTTTCCGCGCTTTATTTGGGTGACCAGAATCAACAGATTCGCGAAGCCTTGGACCCGATTAGTACTGTATAAAGCCGATTGCTTCAATCTACTGTACCGTATATTTTATTGAAGTACATGTTTATCAGTTGAGGTGAAATACTTAATTCCCGGGCTTAATGCACGACCTGTCGACATCCTAGTGCACCCGAGCCGGACGAGATCAACAACTTGCCGCCGCTCCCGGTGGCGCACGACGTCACAGTAACATCGCCATTCCAAGAGGGGTTCATGTCCATTGGAGCGCGCAAGCCGCGCGCCGTTGCCAATGCAGCGGAAAAATGGGGAGCTTGCCAGCAAAGTAGCAGCCATCCCCAGTGAAACCCTCCAGGACGATCGAAATTGGATGGAAGTATGTGCCTTTATCCTTCGACTCGCTTGTATCGCCGTCTGCGACGACGTCGAAGGTAATCGACGAATACGCGGCGGCTGTCGCAACCCGCAGCGGATGTTCGACGGGAGGAGTGAAGACTCGGCTTTATCGGCAGCTTAGTTACGCAATTTGGTCCACGTTTTTACGCGTCTGTAATGTGTCGCGGCCCATAACAAGCAGAGTTTAGCCACCCAATTCAAACCTAATTATATTTAGGTTTGTTACAGAAGGGTATTCAGGACTTCACATGTTGCACCTCCATCTGTCTGTGGTAAAGATATAAACATATTTATTGAAAAGGAATGGATACAGGATGCGCACGTACTGTAGTGTATAATACACAATACTGCTGTAAGATATTTATTTATTTCTAGTAAAGGGTACTTGACATACCTTCCAAAGGGAAAGGTTTGTGTATTTTACTCTCGGAAGATATATCCGATCTTCAGAGGTGCAGAATTTATCACAGCTGCGGTCACTTGTCAGAAATTTTTGATAGGCCACGAAGCGAAAAAGCGACTACTAAGATGTTCACGATAATGACCCTTTTCTATTAGCTCCGTCATCTGTAACCTGCTTGATTATTTGATGTCGTTCCATAACTCTCTTGGAATCGTAATGATTACGCGGCAAGGAGAGCAAAGAACCTCTGGACCCGCAGTATACTACAGTACTTAAGACCGCAAGTTGTAACTGTTGAATAAAGAATTGATCAACCGTACTTCTACTCAGCCGGTTCATTGATCAGATGTTTACCGGGTACTGGTCAGGTTGGGAGAGGCTTTCACCGCAAAAATGGACTCAGCCCAAATGTATCTCAGTATGAGCATGTGAAGTGCAGCACGACATAAGAACGGAAAGGAGTAAAGGTTGGATGTTGTTCTGTTTTGAAACACAAAACGGAAATAAAGTAAATACTCCAGTATCGCCCATTGTTATAGAGACGCAGGATGTAGCCCATTTCGATTTGGCAGAGGAGCAATAAAGGCAATCCTGTTTATTGGAAGTTTCGCACCCTCAGCGTAAGAATTCCCCGAAAATATGCTCCAGACTAGTTCTTAATAAATTCGTTGCGTATACCCTCTAAGCTCGCTTACATAACAAATCAGCATCCAGTGAATCCGTTAGCCCGCACAACGAAAGGAGCGAGGTCAGCATTGCTAGCAGTGTATTCGAACGAGCACTCGAAGAAACTTTCTGGCAAAGAGCATGCCTCAGGCTTCAAGGTGATCTTCTGGACTACGATGGCAGTACCTTCAGGAAGTAAGGAGAATGGGAAAGCTGGTGTTACGCCGCCACGGCTGTAAACTGTATCAATGTATTCTCCGCAGTCGGAAGGTTTCCTTTCGTATTCAAGTCCCAAGTTATTCACAAGGTCCGCAATCACTTCGACCAAACTATCCGCATCCTTTAGCGCCCTCATATCGCCACCGGTTGCAGTAGTAATGGCACTTGTCTGACCAGGAAGGTTCAAATCCGATGTCGTTTTGCCGTCGCAATTGTAAGCGTTAGTTATCCTATCCAAAAATCCGAAGTCAACTGCCACAACAGCAATTTTAGCATCATTAAGTGCGGCAATGACATCTGCTCTTGAGATGGACACACCGCCTACGCAAGTAGGTTCATGACCAGGGAAGTCACCAAAGTAGACAATGATTCGGCGTGATCCATCCCGCCATCCAATACTGGGGTCCGTGGCAAGCTGATATAAAGCGGCTAAATTAGCCTCAGATACATCTCCACCACCTGTTGCCTCAAGAGCGGTAATCTGATCCGTCAGTCTTTGATATCTTTGGTGATTGACTGGAGATTCTTGAAACCATTCTTCAACCCGTATCTCGAATCTTCGCTTTCATCGCGGTAAAAGCCAAGGCCAAATGCCGCATCAGTAGAAGCTTTTTGGCGGGACTCTACTAAGTCCAAAAACTTGGTTGTCACATTGCCAATCTGATATTTCATGGATCCAGTTGCATCGGAAAGAAGGAAAGGTCCTCCTTGGAAATGGACCGATCATTAGTGAAAGGAAGCTGGAATGTGAACTCTTCTCCGATCTCTGGGTTATCAATAACAACTCCGTCTTCAATGTCCAGCGTCTGTGGGCCACATGACCATGCCTCACTCTCTCCGGGAGATATACATTTCTGAACTTCACAGCCGAGTGCTTGGGCTGAGGCATCCCGACACTGCCTCTTGGCATCCTTCTTTTTGGAGAAACACTTTCCTGGGCATGATGGAGCTGAAGTGATTCCCGTGCATTGATATCCGACAGAGTCACCAAAAAAGACAAGTTTGAACCTTACAGCCCAAATCCTTAACGTTCTTGCATATCCTTCTGGCGTCTTCTTCTTGCTTAAGCAAACCTCAGGGCAGCTCGTCAGGGTTTTGCACAAATCTTGCCCTTTCCAGAAGTTAAATTGCAGTTCTGTACTTCACAACCCAGAAAAGCCAACTGTTTACATGCTTTCTTCACACCCTTCTTCGAACTGCTGCAGACGGCGGGACAGGCCGTAGGGTTGGGGTAGGCTCGGCGCATTGAAAGCCTTCAGAACCGTCAATCTCGGGATCGCAGTTCTGTAAAACACATGTATCTTTGGAAAATTTCTTGCATTCCTTTTTGCATCTTTTTCTTATCGTAGCAGATTTCTGGACATGTTACTGGGGTTTGGGCGGTCGCAAAAATGAATATTGCGAACAATATAGCGACTTGTAGGCTCTGAAGATAAAAACGTGACATTGACTTGTAGTGTATAGTAAAGTTGACTTGTTTGCACGGTCACCTCTGAGATTGAGGAGGACAGAGAGCGCTTTGTGCTTAAATAAAGTTGTGAGCGCTTTTTGCTAACCATGGGGTGAATCTATAATTAATTTCCGTTTAATTTGCTGTAGCAAACTTCGAGACGTAATCACAACTGGCTGGTTGTGGATACTAGGATGAGGGAAAACAGGCTCACATACAGGGACAAACTGAAACGTTTTGTGGTTTTCCGGCCAAATCGAGTTGGCTAAAGGCCTTGTAACAATTTCAGATACCGCTGAAAGCACGCAGAGACTAAGTTATAACAGTATTTGGTGAAATGGTTGTAGGCTTACAAAGTAACGGATCAGCATGTCGCCGTGAAACTCCTACATGAACGGCTCGAGGCCAGGCATCAGGCATTTTGCATTGGCATAGCTGCTGCTTCGAAAACCTTCGATCATATTGACAACACATATTTTAACAAAATATTGATGATTCCAAGATCTGGTTTTTAAATTTGAGGGAAGTTCATTAGAAAGGGGAACTGATGAGTTAATTGTTCTTGGAAGCAATGGTCAGTTTCACAAGATGAAACGTGAAACACAAGATTGATGAAATTTCGTTTTACTTTACTGGGTAGATTTTTGCATTTATTCATCTGCGCTGATAAGGGGAAACGTTTGGGTGTTTACTGTTGGAAGATATTTCGACCTCGTATACTGCAAAGGAAGTTTTTGTTCTTTACTGCTAATTTGCGCAACCGTGTAATTCCTGACTGAATAAACCATTTCCACCAAAATGACATTATACATCCAGGTCAACCTGATTACCTCTTAGCCGGAAAACTATTCGGGCGAGAAAATCGATCATTATTTCACAACAATGAACCGCCTAGCAGTGCCCCCTTTTCTTTAAGTGAACATTAAGTATTTCTCAATTCCGGCTTCTTCCTTCGATAAAGCACTAAAGATATAATCTTGTTGTGAACAGTACAGGTTTCATACTCGAATGGCCATAAACCCAATCACCTGGAACGCGAGTATGAATGTAAGGCCTAGCCGGTGGTCGTTGGGAATGAACGGAGTCGTAATCTTTAACAGTTCCACGGGCCGGTATGAAACTTACCCGCTCCTATTCTCAAATGCATCATTCAGAAATTAAGGAGGCCCAACAATCACCTGCTTTAAGGAACTTTGGGAGGTATTTGAAGCTTTGTATGATGGAAACCGTTGGACGTTAAAATTTGCATCACACATATAACAGGAACTTTATTGTCCTCTGGAAATATGACACTATCCAGATTTTTACAAAATACCTACTGGCGCTTGTGAAATATTCATATCTGCGATAGGTATACAGTAGTTGGTAATTTTTCGGTAGTAACCGGAATTAGGAAAATAGGGATTGAATTTATTGTGAGAGTTCAGAGGGCAGAGAACTGGGAGAGTCTCGGAATTTGGACAAGACAAAACTCGTTGTTCTTCCCTAAGGAAAAATTCTACGCAAGGGATACTGAATCAGAGAACTACTATCTTTTGTACAGTTGGCTTCCGAAAGCCTCTATATTCCATTTATACTCTGATCTAGCAAGAGGGCCCTTGAACAAGATACTTGCACGCCGCAGTTCTAAGATTTCGTGGAGTGAAACAGGAAATGAAGGCTAAGTAGATTCTCGCACCAAGATTGTAGGGGGGGAAAATTGGTTTAGTTTACTGCGAGTAATGGAACGGTTGAGAGTCCTCTGTATTTGTAATCAAACCATTGGCGGGACCTACATTGCAAGTGCTTGAGCGTGTGTACCAGCTAGAAAGTAGCTGGTAGTAGAGTTTATTCAAGAGATATTATTTCGTTCTGTGGTACTACACAAAATGCAAGTTCATAGAACTTCTGCCCTTCGCACCAGTAGTAGTGATCAAATCCCTCTTTCCCTGAGAACGGAGGATCTTGCGATACAATAATTTGATTTGTGTTACAACTTCATTTTAATTTTGGCAAGGGCTCAGTCCAAAAAACTAACGCAGGAACAAGAGGGGAAAGGTTTGGGTGTTTTACTCTTGGAAGATATATCCGGTCTGTCCCATGGTTTTCAAGACAACCAATCAACTCAAAAAGGGTATATCGACACAGTAATGGGGAAGGAACTACGCTCCCTAAAGCTACCTTCAGGCCAGCCATCAAGCAGGCTGTAGGTATACCCTTTTTGAGTCGATTGCGGTTGTCTGGAAAACCATGGATAGGTCGGAAATATCTTCCAACAGTAAAACACCCAAACGTTTTCTCTCTCTCAAGCAGGCCGCATTGGAAATGACGGCTGCTGCGGCGTGCCTTGCATCAAAACCCCCCGAACCTTTCCGTACGTCTCCAGTGCCCTCACGGCCACGTTCCTTGCCACGTCATTAGCACTGCACATGCATCCGGGTGCCACCCTCCAAGAGTAGAGATTGGCACAGGCACGAGCGAAGGCCAATATCCACCTGCAATATGGATAATGGCGAGGAAAATGGGGAACACGAGGTATTCTATTCTGCAACAGATAAGATGGCTGAAACCTAGACAACCTGTGTGGTAGTTACAAGAAAGGTTTTGCAGTTCTGCGTCGAATCGTTTCGAAATCAGCTTTCATCCTTACATCCGTCCAAGAAAATCCTATAAATATACCATTATCGCCAGTAATGCATGGGAACAGCAATTCTTGCTGTTATCCAAATGGACAGTACTGTTCGCAACGTTCTTGCCTGCTACTGTAAGGAAGTTGGGATCGTCGCCCTCGTCGAGCATCCGCTCCTCTATCAGGTTCCCAACTCGTCTGGGCATTCGGAGTCCCCCGCGCTACGAATGGACTTTTGCATACCCGCTGCATACGGGCTTCACAGTACCGATATCGCCGTCGACGTTACTATTGCCCACCCCTCCGCACGCCGCCACTTTCGCCAAGTACAGTTACCGCAGGCGCTGCCGCAACACTCGCAGAACGCAAGAAACATCTTCATTACGGCACTTACTGCAACCAAAACGATATCCTCCTCTCCCCCGTCGGGATTGATATCTATGGCGCCTTGGGTGACGACGGCAACGGTTTTTTCCGCCGCCTTGCTTCCTTCGCTGCTTAACGTCGCGGTTCTTCCCCTCAACAGAGCTCCGCGAATTCGTTACTCGTTTTGCGTTTAGTCTCTAAATAATGCAGGCGCGACAGGTTTCCACCCGCCGCCGCATCTGTAGTTAATTTATGAATACCCTCCGCACGATTCTGTGCCACATTGTACAACCCATAAAGATTACCACCACCACTGTACTGTACTTTAACTCATATGGCATACAGTAGGCTCTGTAGACGAGGAATTACAGGAGAAAACGTTTGGGTGTTTTACTGTTGGAAGATATTTCCGACCTATCCCATGGTTTCCAAACAACCGCAATCGACTCAAAAAGGGTATACCTACAGCGTAATGAGGAATTACAGTAACTTAATAAACAGCTGGCTATACGCAATTCTGCTGAATACTTCGGCGTTCCGCAGATGTGGTTAATTACTTGGTAATGTATTAAGTATTATTTACTAGATAGAATGAAGAAATCTGCTATCATCTTTTGACGGGACGCCTTCTCACAAACTCCCATAGTTATTAGCCTTCAGAGTTCCTACGGTAAACATGACCCTCTTTCCCAATTATTTACTAATTAATTTGGTCATTTGGAACCAGGCCTTTGGTCCCGCAAGACTTGCCCCGACCCTCCAACTCCCGCCGCCGCCTCGACATCTACATCGATGATGTCCAGTTCTCTCCCGTCCCCAGGGCTACGACGTCACTGTCATCAGCCCCCACTCCGCTCCATACGCCCAACGGCGGATTCACACGCCCCTCGCTGCCCTTACTGCATCTGAGCGAGCGAAATCTTTCCGCTATGGCCACCTCTGCGCCGAACTACGTAGCGACTTCCACCCGATGGCTTTCGATATATACGGGTCTGCCGGTCCCGGGCCGAACGAGGTCTGTCAAGAATTGCTGAGTACATCGCTCTACGGAAAGGCAGTAGCCCTGCCTTCGAGCGCGATCGCTTGTTCACGATTATCAATTCGCGCATACAACAACGAACTTCTGTCGCGATCAACCGACGACAACTCAACCGCTCCTGGCTCGATAGATTTTTCCCATTTTGAGGCCGCTAGCCCCCCTTTTCTGCTTGGTAAAGTCTTCTTCTTCTTCTTCTTCTTTGACCTAGAAGTGGAGGAGATTTGCGTGTCTTCTTCTTGAATGTATATTCGAGTACCCAGAATGGCCCTAGAAGAGGGAAAAGTTTGAGTGCTTTACTCTTGGAAGATACATCCGATCTATCCCATGGTTTTCCAGACAACTACAATCGACTCAAAAAGGATATACCGGCACAGTAATGGGGAAGAAACTACGCTCCCTAAAACGCTACTTTCAGGCCAGCCATGAAGCAGGCCGCATTAGACATGACGGCTGCTGCAGCGTGCCTTTGCACCGACCCCCCGTGCGCTGCCGCAACACTCACAGAGCGCAAGAAACATCGTCATTACCGCCACTTACTGCAACCAAAACGATGTCCTCCTCTCCCCCGTCGGGATTGATATCTATGGCTCCTTGGTGACGACGGCAACGGTTTTTTCCGCCGCCTTGCTTCCTTCGCTGCTTAACGTCGCGGTTCTTCCCCTCAACAGGAGCTCCGCGAATTCGTTATTCGTTTGCGTTTAGTCTCCAAATAATGCAGGCGCGACAGGTTCCCACCCGCCGCCCGCATCCATAGTTAATTTATGAATACCCTCCGCACGCTTCTGTGCGACATTGTACAACCAATAAAGATTTACCACCACCGAACCTTTCCGTACATCTTCGATGCCCTTCTAGGTGCTTTTATACAAACTAAAGGCCCTTTTGATTGCCTTATCATTGCAGCTAACGAGTCTATTCAGGCTTTCTAAAGTGATACAAAAGCGGAGGAAAGTTATTACGATGAAACAGAGAGCGAGGCAGCCGGGCGATGCTAAAGGAGTAGTGAACGATGATGGTGGGTTCAGAAAGCTGTAAGCAAATGGTCAATGGAGTGTAGCTAGATTCCCCAAGAATCCACAAGACTCACCCCCTTTTATAGCTAGTACTGAAGCTTTAACGTAGTACACGTAGATTCTAACTCATTCAGAAATAAATAAAGTAGTAACTAGAGAATAGGTACTTGAAATGCTTGAAAGTGTCCCATTCTTGCCTGTCTTCCCTTAGCCAAACGAAACCTTCCTTCCCCTTTTTGCTACGCACACTCGTCACAGTACAGTAAATATACTGTACTGTTCGTTCCTATTGGTGGGTATACTGTACAGTGCCTAACCCCACATTAGCTGGGGGAGATACAATACAGTATCTCCCCAGCTCAGCAGTGAGCTCGCACAGTCCACATACACCCGCACTCAAAGTGCGACACCGGCGCACAAGTAGGCAAGTATACTCTCTAACCACTTCACCACTGCACCACCTACCAGCTTGCCACGGACACCTCCACCTCAACCAACGCCAACCTACCAGCTTCACAGCCACTACGGCACGCCCTCAACCTTCCCCGCCTGCCCTTTGAGAAGTGCCGACGTACTGGGAACAGCTGGTATACTCGGGGCGAGCTCCCCTTTGCGTGTCGCTGCAACCATCCCCATGTCATTCTCCACTTGATCTTCTGTTTCATACCCCCTCTCGTCTAAAATCTTCCTCTGCATTCCAAATACTCACTTCGGCCATCTACACTCTCCAATCGGATTCGAATGTCACTCTCCATCTAGAACGCCTACAGTCTTTTCAAGCACCACTAACACACCGAATCACTCCCTCATATCCTCTAATGGGCAAATATCCCCGCTTTCAAACATTTACCCTCCTCCGTGACATAAAAGATGCCTTGACCTTCTTTGAGTTCTTCATTAGTTCCCCGGTTTATCTTCCTGATCCATATTTGCCTCTCTCTCCAGGCCCACTTCGATGCTCTTCCACTCACTCCACCAACTAAGCCACTCAAAAGTTCCTACTTGTATATTCTTGCTCTTCCATGAGGTCCTCTTTCTCACATAAAGGGGAAAACCAAGCACCATAAGAGGAGAGAAGGGAGGGAAAGAACGAGAGTAAATTGGGTCCTCGTGGCGCCGGTTGATTCGACCAACTTGCGGTCCCGGCTCGAACAGCCCGCTTCCCATCGCCTCTCCTTCTATTTGCCTCTGTCCCGTCTCACAATCCATCTTTAACTCCTCTTCTGATTCTCTTGTTCATCTAGTTCCTTCATTATCTTTCCTCCGCATCGGCTTGGTGAGTTAATCCTTCCTCGTTGACCGCTTTACACCTCATGGCACACTAATGAAGGAATTAGCTATTTCCAGTTCTGGGTTCCCCATTACTTATCAATTTCGCCTAGTTTTCCTCCAACAAAGTCCGATTTCCTTTTCTTGCTAGTACCTTAACTAATTATATCTCAACTATAGCTCCTTAGTAGTGACCGGACTCCCTGAGTTATCCTCCTTAATTAAATTTCCTTGATTGTCTAGTATACCCAACCAGCCGACGCGCGTGGATGGCCTTTCCAGTCACTCGACCACTTGACGAGACCAACTCGTAACGGGGATGGTCAGCCTTGATTATCCAGCACGAACCGTGGTAAAAGGACTCAAACGCCGGCCACTTCCGAGCCTTACCGAATGCTGTCCCATGCGCCACCAGCACTTTGTCCCGAACCTCGAATCGTTTAAACTCCCCCTTAGCCTTTCGCGGAGCGCGCGACCTTTCCACTACAGCAGCCCTTGCTTAGCTTCCCCAACATCTCGACGAGGCATTGACCTGGGTTGGCTCCGCCCGAAGGGCTACCGCATCGCTTGCCATCATCCTTGGGTTTATCCGTGCATCAATCGGAAAGGGGAAGCGATACCCCACGATCGCGTCGGCGATGGCCATACAAGACCTTAGGCACAGCTTGCCCAGTCACCACCGCTTTGCATCACAGACATTTTGATACCATGTTTCAGCGTCGCCACCATCCGCTTGACCCGCCCATTTGCCATCGGGGCGTACGAAAGGGCGGCCTTCCAATCGATTCCATGCTTCTCCATGAACTCTTGGACGGAAGCCGCCATAAAGGCTGTTTCATTGTCCGAGACTATCCCTCTTGGCGGTCCAAACGGCAGAATTATTTCCTGTTCCACAAACTTGAGGATGATGGTCGACGTAGCGTCCTTCGTGGCCCAAGCGATTGGCCATCTGGTCATGTGTTCCACGCGATTAGCGCGAACTTTTGCCCTACCCTTGAGGGCTTAAACGGCCCCGCGAAGTCAACCGAGAAGGTTTCTAACAGCCCGTTCAAGGAGCCCTGAGGCTGGTATGGTACGTCGGGAGTCTGCGGGCATGTTGGCAACCGTCGCAAGGCCGCTACATAATCCGTGATATCGCGGTATACTCCCGGCCACCAGAATCGATCCCTTATGAACTTCCTTGTAGACTCGACATCCAATGGCCTATATCATCGTGAATGGTGGCCAGTATCTCCGACTGATGGCCGAGAGGTGAGACGAAGCGCAGCCCGTCCTCTTTCCGTCGAAACAACATACCGTTCCATAGCATGAACCTCTTCGCACCCCTTCTAATCGAAAAACTCTTCTTCGGATCATTCTTATGCACCCTTTCGCCGGCTAAGAACCTCGAAATATCCAGCAAATGTGATTCAATCCCTGCCAGTTTGGGGTCAGCCCAGCTTACATTGGCCAAAAACCCCTCTGTGAGGTTCCTTCCTCACTTTTTGTACCTCTTGAAGCTCCAACCGTGGTGCGCTACAGATATTCAGCCGCCCCATTCGTCGAACCAGGCCGGTATTTAATCTCAAAATCGTACTCGGCCATCAAATCCATCCACCTTGCCAACCACCCGTGGATATTCTTCTTCTTTAAAGCGTCTGGAGAGCTTGATGGTCCGTATACACGATGAAGGCTTATCGGAAAGCAGATACACTCGGAACTTCTTCAGCGCGAAAACCACTGCGAGTGCTTCTCGCTCCTCGTGAAGTAGCGGCTTTCTAGTTCGGTCATGGTCCGAGAAGCGTATTGCATCGGGTGCACCTTCCCGTTCTCCTTCTTCTGCGAGAGGATTACCCCGAGAGCAACCGAAGACGCATCCGTCTCCACTATGAAAGGTGAGCCGAAGTCCGGAAACGAAAGCACCGGAGGCGATGTCAGCTTCTCCTTTAGGTACTTAAAAGCCCCCTGCGTCTCGAAATTCCGCTCAAAAGCCTTCTTCACCGAAGTCGCTGCATGCAGCACTGCGGAAATATCGGCTAAGTTCCTAGTCAAGCGCCGATAGTACCCTGCCAACCCAAAGAAGCTTCTTAACTCGATCACATTCGTTGGCGCGGGGGCTTCTACAATTGTCTTGATTTTGTCCTTGTCGACCTCCACACCCATCTGGTTGAAGACATGACCGAGAAGCTTTAGCTCCGACTGCGCGAAGCTGCACTTCGCCTCCTTAAGATTCACCTCAGCCTCTTGGATCTTCTCTAACACTTCTCCACAATGGTAAAGATGCTACTCCATAGTCTGAGAGAAGATCACCACATCGTCCACATATACCATAGCGAACGATAAATCACGCAGAACCTCGTCCATCATGCGTTGAAATGTTGCAGATTCAGTCATCATTCCGAACGGCATCACTTCGAACTTGTGTATTCCGTATCGAGACACGACCGTGATCTTCTCCTTACAGGCTTCAGCCATCCTCACCTGCCAATAAACAGTCCAGAAATCCAGTGTCGTGAAGATCTTCGCGCCCGTAAACTCATCAAAAGCTCCTCGGTCTTCGGTAACGTCCAACGTTCCGGTTTCGTAACCCTATTTAGCTGGCGGCAATCAACACAGAACCGAGGTTTCCCGTCCTTCTTCGTCGCAATAACCACTGGAAAGGACCAGGCGGAACTTGACGGCATAATAACTCCAGCCTCAAGTAGTTTTCCCACCTCCTTCTTAACTATGGCCGTATGCTTCGGAGTCATCCGACAAGGCTTCGAGAGTATCGGCGTGCTGTCAATAAGCTCGAAAAAATGCAGTACGGTACTGGGGCTGGTTTCAAATCATGAATGCCCCAAAAATCACGTCCGTGTCCTTGAGCGTATTCAACAACTTCTTCTGGTTCTCCTGCTCGAGATGCTTCACCTTCGAGACAAGAAAAGCGGCGTGATCCGCTTCCTCATCTTCCTAGTTGGACCCTTCCTTCTACTTCAGGCCCTCTAAATCGGGCTCATACAGTTCCTCGTTCAAGATCGCCAGCACCAATTCATGCTCGATGTCTGACCCACCATCACTGTCGCCTTACTCTGAAGAAGACGAAGCAGGAATCTGCTCTCCATCCGACTCCTCAAAGGATGTGAGATCCTCAGTATCAGTCCGCCTCCCTTCAATCACTGGGGGCTCACCTAGTAGCAGTAAAAGAGCCTTCTTCCTCCCAACCGTCAGGGTGACCTGCTGCATCCCGTAATCCAAATTTTCCTGCATAGATTCTAGTGCGGGACTGCCAATAATAGTGTCAAATGGCGCATTCCATACAATAGAGAAGCCCAGAGGGACCACCAGGGTTCCAAAGGAGACTGAAACCTTCTGTACGCACACAAAAACTTCAGCCACCGTTCCGTCGGCGACGGTGACCTGACGATCCGTAGCCATCGGAGCGAGTGCCAGCCTCTCGCAAAAGACCCAGGACATCAGGTTTGGAACTTTACCCATGTCCAACAGATCGTGCGTCTCTGTTCCAGAAGCCTTCACGGCCACGAACTTCAACCGAAGAGAGACTTCGGGGTGACTTGTCATGGACGCATGGGTTACCGGGACAGTCTTGGACACCATACGCTTCACCTGCTTCCTCGCTTCATCAGCGTCTCTATGGAGAAGCTGCCCGAAGTTTATTCCCGACGAGGCCGAAGCCAGTTCCGCGACTACATTGTACTTCCCCACGTGGTCTTCGAGGGCTCCTGATGCCCTCTTAGTTTCCTTTGCCTTATTTTTTTCTTCTTCTTTTGGCTCTGCCACGACCATCGGTGGTGGACGAGAGGTGCCTTATTCAGCAGCGCATCGATGTCCATAACATCGTCCCTACGTTGCTTCGGAAGGGCTTGGTCGTTGGCGTTCCTCTTTGCCGCGGCCACCACATCGCTCTTGTAAGCCTCCTTGACGATGACAACGGGATATTCGTCATTCTTTACCCTCAGTTTATGTTCTACTTTCGACGCCGAACTTGCTTCGGCAATTCCTACACGACCATCTCCATCTTGCTCTCCCTTGGACCAGTAAGTTGCCTTGGAGTGACCTCTCTTCCCACAGAAAGAACAAGTAGTGTGCCTGTGAGGGTTCTGCGGGCACTGCGTGGCACGGTGTCCGCTTTGCCCTCAGAAATTGCAAATAAAGTCGTCATTGACTATAGCGGCAGGTCCGTCCTTCTCAAACTGCTTCTTCGCGAAGAGAGACAACTCTGCAAACTGCCATGCTAGCTGGTCAATCTTATCCTCCAGCTGGTGCGGCTCGGCAGTGCGCACGTTAGACCTCCGCAGAATCCTCCTCGGAGCGACCAAAGGAGCTCGAGTGGGTTCTTTGTCAGCGAAGAATGCCTACTTTGCTACCTGAAATTCTTCAATTGCTTTCTTAAGTTCCTTGTAGTCCTACGGCGCTCGATACATGACAAACTGAGCCAACTCTGGATTTTCCGCCCCCGCCATTAGAGGCAAACCAAAAGAAGCTGTCTCGTTGAAGCCTACCCTCTTTTACAGGGCATACATTCGCGCAAGAGACCCTCCTATGTCTATAGCGTCCAGTCCTTCCGCTACTACTTCGTGAACCTCCTCCTCCGGCTTCGAGTTCCTCGCAAATTCGGCGAGGTGCTTCTTCTCAACGATATCGTACTTCACGGCGCCTTCGATGAGGGACCTCTCCTGTGCAAACGACTCATAGTAGATGTCAAAAGCTGCCCCCTTCAGATGGCACATAATCTGGGGGGCCTTTTCCCTGTCCGTCTTTCCGTGCATAGCGACGTTCTCGAAGGAGAAAAGGAAACGGGAAATATCGGAGGTAGAAGGGGATCCAGCAAAAGGAAAAATGAGAGGTGTTGGAGTCTGACATGGTGTCGCCGAACCTTGGATGCGGTACCATGAAATGCTTCAGCGTGTCCTTTGTTCTTGCCTGTCTTCCCGTAGGCCAAGCGTAACCTTCCTTCCCCTTTTGCCACCCACACTCGACACAGTACAGTATGTATACTGTACTGTGCCTAGTGGTGGGTATACTGTACAGTGCCTAGCCCCACATTAGCTGGGGAGATACAGTACAGTATCTCTCCAGCTCAGCAGTGAACTCGCACAGTCCACAGTACTGACAAAGTGTAACTACTAAATGACTACCATAAAAACCTGTAAGATGCCGATACTTCAAATAAATTGATTACGAATAACTAAAAAGATTACGTATAATCCCCGTAGTATTAATCTTAATCCATAGAAATGGATCCATATCGAAGTTCTCTGTTACACCACTGAGTATTAGAGGACGTTAATAAAGACCGCGAACAAGTCTCCATTACATAGTGGTGTAACATAGAGAGAAAACAAGTACGCCGCTGTTCTCGAAATGCTAGTCGGATCTGCTAGATCGCAATTTGAGAAAATTAAAATCCAAAAGAGCTTGAATTTTGGAGTTCGTGCTAGTTACAAGGCGGTTAAAACCGAACACTGGAAATTAGGACTTCGCCCAGCGCAGGTCTCCGGTCACAAATTTTAGTTTCGCCTTAGTTTGCAGCTACACTTCCATTAGCTGAAAATACTAACTTCATACTGAACACTTCAATATCACACATATACTAGCCAAACTTTCAAAGACATACAGCAAAGCAAACGTTTTTTGCTTCCCCCCGCCAGTCAAGCATCCGGGTCCTGCGTCTCGGTCTCTTTAAGAGTCAACTCAAAAAAGTCCAGCACACAGCTCTTTCGATCTCAAAAACCTTCCTCACCCACATCCGGCTCCCTATCACTCCCAGTCGTTTCTCCCCCTGGTACTCCGAGCTAGCTTCCTCCGTACATGCAGCGTGCGCAGCACTTCAGAATCCAGCTATCGGCGCCTCTATCGGTAGTCACATTGGAATAAACACCATAACTAACCTTTCTCCGCTTCCTCCTCTTCCTCAGCCGCCTCCCTTGATTTATGGGCATTACCAGTAACCCCTTCACCCCTCTTCTCTCTTCTTCTATTCACCCCATCATCACCATCTCCCATCACCACATCCACCGGCACACCCTCCCCTAAACAACGCTTCCTCTCAGCGCTTACCTCGTTTAGCACCCCTTAATCTCCTTTAGGCATTCACTCGCCTCCACCACCCATTCCATCTGCTCCTCCAGCACTTTCAACCTCCCTTTCAGCCCCACATTCTTCCTCCACACTTTCCTAACCTCCGTCGTCACAAAATCCACTATTCCATCCATGGCCTCCACATCTCCATCCCAAACATCTTCAAACGCTTCCAAAAAATAGAAACCACCTCCATTGATACCTTAAACTCTGATATACTCAACCCAAGCCCCTCAAACTGTCTCACCGCCTCCGAAAACAAATCATCAACCTGCTCCCTCAATTTACATCCTTCCTCCTCACCTGCTCCTTAATCTCCATCACAAACTCTTCCTTGGGCACATACCCACCAATTCACATTCCCATTCCCGTATTCTCCCCATTTCCTAACTAGCTGAAAAGCACTGCCTTCTCCTGAGACCCGCAACCTTCCTTTCTGTTGGGTTTTGAGCGCACAAAAGTTAATCTATGGTTTAACTGTGGTTGATGCTTCCGGTAAACAGGCCGAAGCGTCAGACCAGGACTTATATAGAAGAAGTACTCAAAACCAACAGAGATAAATTTTAGGCAAACGGTACTGAATTTAAAGGTATTGTATAAAGAGCGACTCTAGAGTTATCAAGTTACAAGGTTCTGAAGGCTTATGCTGCAGCCATCAGTGATACCGACAGCACTAAACATCATGTCAAAGTTCCGTTGGTCCAATTGGCGAGGAGGCATAAAGCAGTTGCCGATTGGTAGGGCCTGACATGTTTCGAGAACCACGCGAGATATCCACGATGGCTCCATGTAATTGGCTTGGCACAAAGTGGTACGATCTTACGTCTTACAATGGTGCGTGGGTACAGTGCACAAGATGCACTGATGTCTTCTTGCAGTGTTAATCCTTGGTACACGTTACTGGAGGGATACAGTCCGGGTATTTGAGGTAATTCATAGGTATCATCGCTATATCACTCCCATCGACGAAGAATAAAAGCCCCGACTCTTGTATGCTTGTAGCTGATCCTGACATTTTTGTAGTTCATTTTATGATAGCGACAAATTGTCGTGATCAGCACACTCTTTCCATTTAATGAGATATTTTGTTTTTTCGTGTTGTTTCTTGTGATTGAGAATGGAATCTGCTCCGTATTATTTCTGTTCATCTTGAACGTGTATAGGTGGTGGCGCCGGAATTTTGCTATAAAACTCGTCTTCAAAGTACGGCTTAAGAAGACTAACATGGAAATCATTGTGAATTCCCCGGTCGATCGTTGGCTGGAAAAGATTTAAACGATACATAACTCCGTTTATATCCTCATATATTTGAAATTGACCAAAAAACTTTTGGGTCAGTTTCGGAGATCCAGCACCATCTTCTAGAGCTACTTTTTTTGGGGTAACCATACTTTTTACCTACTTTAGAAATAGAAGGTTTCTACTTATGTTAACATAAGAGGTCGTCGATTTATTTGGTTTCTTGACTTGTTCTTGGGCTTTTTGCAGTGATTTTTGCATATTCGTGAGGAATTGTGAAGCGACATGGTTGTGTGCGGGACGATTGTCCAAAGGAACAGTTCTACGTTGAATTAAATAATTGAGGTAGAAGGGAGAGAATTTTTAGCTGTGGTAATAGAATAATAGTAAACAACTTCTAAATCTACCAAATATTTGTCCCAATTCGATTTTTCGAAGCTAACAAAAGATCGAATCATTTCTTCGATTTTTTTGATCACTATCTCGGATTGGCCATCTGTCTGTGGGTGATATGCAGACGAAAGTGATAATTTGGTATCTAGACGGTTGAACAGACTCTTCCAAAAATTGCTCATAAAATAGAAATTCTATTACAAAAGATGTTCGTCGGAATTCCGTGATTTCTGTAGAAGTGGTCCTTGAAGAGCATGGAAGTTTAAGGAGCATCTATTTGAAGCTGTTTTGGGATAATTCGGATCATCTTTGACAACCTTTCATCGACAGTTAAGGTTCCACTGTTCCCTTTTTTTGACTTTGGTAGTGGTGTTCTAAGGTCCATCGTTATGTGCGACCATTTGGTTTTTGGTGGGTCAAGAGGTTGTTGAAGACATGCGGTTTCTCATTAGATGGTTTGTACCTTTGGCAATGACAAGAAAGAAAGTATCGGAGTACATCTGTGCGAAGAATTTTCCAGTAAAACTTCGGTGATATTCTATTGATAGTTTTCGAAATTCCCAAATATATCCAGTATTCGGATTAGAATGATAGTCATTTAATAACTTGACTTTAAATTTTCCTTCTGGGACGCAAATCTTTCTGTGCCTTAGCAAAAGCGATCCTTTTCCTTCGAAAGGTTCTTTGGATCCTTGTATTGGTGTTGCAGGTTTTCGTCTAGCTTTTAATCTTTCGCCAGATTTTCTAGCTCAGAACTGTCGAAATAGGGTACTGATATATTGTTCGATTCTGGATATTTCTTTGTAAGAACTTCCTGAAGTAGTTCTCTGTTTCGGTGATTGGGTGATGGTGCATTCTTGGGTTGTCTTGAGAGGTCATCGGCAACAATTTTTGATTTTCCAGAGATGGGTATAATTTTGAAATCAAAGTTTGGTAATCTTTCCAGCTACCCGACTTGTCTCTGTGGCATATTTTCCTGGGTTTAAAGGCTTAATGGGTAGCGGTCAGAATGAACTATACAAATTTTTCCATGTATGTATTTTCTCCACCATTTCAAGCACCCTACATTGGCCAAGAGTTCTCTTTCATGAGCGGCATAATTTTGATCAGCATCACTTAAAGTTCTAGACGCGATTGCAACTGGTCTTCAGGATTCTGCATCCCCTGCTCCAATACAGCTCCAAATTCGTACTGAAAGGCGTCTCCTGTGACATATATTGGAAGTTCAGAGTCATATTTTCTAAGAAATTGGGCACTACATAACAGTTTCTTGAGGGTCTCGAAGGATTCATCCATTGTATCCATCCACAGAAATAGAATCTTTTTCATCAGCTCAGTAAGAGGTTTGGAAACCAGGGAGCAGCCGCTTATGAACCTTCTATAGTAGTTGACAAGTCCTAAGAATGACTGAATCTGTTGCTTGTTCTTTGGTGCGGGCGATTCCATGACTACCTTTGTCTTGTTGGGATCCACTTCAATTCCTACTTGACAGATTACATTTCCAAGTTAACCGACTTCTTTAGCACAGAAGACACATTTCGACAATTTTGCGAACAGATTATCCTTCCCGAAAACCTCTAGTACTGCATCAATGTGTTCTAAATGTTCTTTCCATGTCTTACTGAAGATAAGCATTTCATCTAAGTAAACGATGACGAAAATAATACACGACATATTGGAATATGTCGTTCATGGGATTCATAAAGGTAGCTGGTGCGTTGGTCATACCAAACGGCAGTACGAGAAATTCGAAATGTCCATATCTGGTTCGAAAGGCTGTGAGAGGGATTGACGATTCCTCCAGTCTGATCTGATGATAATCCATCCTCAGATCTATTTTAGAGAAGTACCTGGCTCCTTTGATTTGATCAAAGATATCATCGATGAGCGGCAGAGAATTGCTATTTTTTACAGTAACCCGATTAATTGCTCTGTAATCCACATAAATCCGTGCCTCGCTATCCTTTTCTGTCACAAATAGTATTGACGCTCCCCAGGGGTTTTACTTTGGGCTTATAAAGTTATTCTCCAGCAGATCATCTAGTTTTTTTACGAAGCTCTATCATTTATTTTTCTGAAAGTTTACAGAGACCCTTCCTCTGAGGCTTAGCATCTCTTTCAATTTCGATATTGAAATCATACTTTCGCTTCGAAGAAAGGCCCTTTGGAATTTTTTCTGGGAAACATCTTCATAATTTTTCAGCACAATTTGAATACCTTTTGGATAAGAATCTGGAACATTTGGTTGAGTCTAATGTTCTGACAAGGAAGCCATAAGTGCTATATTTTTCACCTAATCAGTAACTTCTGAGTTTGCAGAAACGAAGGGTTTTTTTGTCTTTTCATTGGCAGTGAGATAAATTTCATCCTTGTACTTGAAAGAAACTTCATTACTTTCAGAGTCGATATTTGTTCTACGGGAGCCACACTATTCCTTTCCTGGTATTATATCATATCTTTTAAGGGGGCTCTCGGCGAAATACAGTGGTTCTGTGTAGTTCTTAATTTGGACGATCACGGGGCGGGATGTTTCTCTTAACTCTTGGTCAACAACGTTCGCCATTTTGGCAAGTTCCACTGATTTTTTTCGTTTTAATCATATGGCAATCGCAGAATGATTCTCTGAGGAAATTGATCTCACCACATGGGTCGATGAAAATTTTGCTGTTCCACTGGAAATGACTTCTTTAACGATGAGAAGTCCTCTATGATTCCAATTGGAAATTTAGGGTTGGTGTTCCCCTCAATGCTTCCTGGATTTTATTGTTGAATTAATAAGATTTCTGTGATCGTTTGTGAACTGACATTCAATCGGTTGCTTCAGGCTTTTGGGTAGTTTTTTGCTTTGCGCCCTTTCTGTCTGAATCTCAAGCCGAGACCTTCACGTATGTATTTCTCCTGTTCCGCTTGATCCGATATCTGTAAGGTAACATTTGCGGACTCTACACCCTGTTTCATTCCCACATTCAAATTTCCGTGGTTACAGGACCATTATTTCCAATGGTCAAATTGCCGTGTCGGCGACTTTGTACTCGATTTGGCATTACCTAACGGCCCTGACCGCCTATAGGCAGCCTCAATTCTTTACGCATCTGCCATTAAACAGAAAGCTTACAATATTATTTAGTGCAAAAGGCTTTCAAAATGTATGGTTTCACACGGCGGGAATAGCGATCAATCTGATCTCTGACTCCTATGTCTGGAATATATACAATAACATTTTGTAAAATAATTCATTGAATGCAGAAATGTCCTTAAATTTTTTCCAGCGAGCCACCTTGTCTCGGCGATTTTTCCTTGTTTATCGTCTCGAAGCGATTCAGAACAGAAGTCTTAAGGTCCTTCTATGTATGAATTTCCTGCCCTTCAGCACCCTTGGAGTGAACCATCCACCACTCATGGGCATTTCCAGAAAGATAGCTTAGTGCAATGTTGATGGTAGCCTTCCCATCTGCTTCTTGAAGATAATTTGCATCTGCACACAACAGCTCCCGACGGGCCCTTTTCGGCAGAATGATCCTGGTTTATTCTTCTTTTCGGCGTTCTTGTTTTCACTTTGACCACTAGAGCTACCAGTATTGATAATGACGAGGGACAGCTCATTCTTCAGGGCCCCTACCTTCTGGGCAGCGTTATTAAGCTGGTTCTGTCGTGTGAGGATATCAGGTTATGAGTCTCTGACAGCTGACGTCGAAGTTCGCTTACAGCCTGTGCCAGAGACTCTACCGTAATGCGCGAAGATTCCGTGTTATTTTCTCATTGACAAATATGAAGATAGTAAATTTAATGCATTCAGTATGTGCTGATGAATGCGCACGTCCTACCTATACGGCGAAGATCTAACCAGATGAACCTTGTCGTCCATGGACATCGGGGCTCGTGACAGGATAGCTTGAGTGATGGATGACCAGAGGGTGCAACTCAGTCGCTGGTAGATACGGCAGCGGATAACGCCAAGTGTCGACTGACACTCGGACGCGATATGCGGAACTAACTCCTCGATAAATGCAATAGTACTAGGGGAAGGGGCACCCAGGGAATCAAAGGCCGAGGTCGAAACGTGAAGTTCTGCGTGTAAGCTGCAGAAGATGGGCCAGTTGAGGGAGCGGGGAGGCGGCTGGTAGGTTTCGTTCCAGAGTTGTAACCTTGTGGCCGGCCGCCACTTCAGCAGCGCCACCGGCAACGAGGGTCGCCTTGGTGCGAACTGCGGCCTTGATTGGCGAGATGACAGGTATGTCACACGCAATGGGGGGCAACTTTGTGCCTTCCGGGGTTAAGGGGGATGTACGAGTACATGGGAGGGCCGGAGCTCAGTGCCCAGGACGAGGAGCGGAACATCGCGCCCAGTATCCAAACCCGTGACGCGGGTGGCGTGTGTCCCGAACGCATAACAGAGCGAGTCATGGCGGTGACTACGGCCGAAACCAGGTCAGAAGAAGTCGGCAGCGTGATCCCTGAGTGTGTCCAATGGGTGGTTACAGTGGTGGCAGTTGAGGGGCATCGATTTGTCGTACACTGGCAGTCCGAGGTGACGGCGGAGCATGGTCTGTCAGTGTGATGTGTGCACCTAAGTTGCTGCAGTGGGGATGGGCTAAGAGGAAGGCCGCAGCGGGGCTGCGGCGGAACGCCAAATCAAGGATGCAATGGCGTAAATCGACGTCGCTGTGAGCGGCCGGATTTGTAGCATTCACACAGGATTCTTTGTGCCGATGAACTCTTGCCCGCGCCTTTTGCAGCACCCGTTTGAGAAGGGTTAGCATTTTGGTGTGTGAATTAGATATAGTAGGAGGGTCAAGGGTCGAAAGGTCGACAAGCCCAGGGATGTGCAGGGCGAAGCGACGGAGCGGAGTCCCAGCCTGATGGAGGGAGTACCGGTCACCGTGGAAGCGAGCAGAAGCTAGTGCACATGCAACGCGGCGTGGCATATGGGGAAGTCCGCTACCGTGCGAGCGCTGCATCAGTGATACTGGCGCCAGCTGCGCCTTGGAGAAACGAAGCCATGCTTTCGAAGCCTTGACCGCCGGGGTGCATGGGGAGGCTGTCTCGGTCCAAAGCTCGGTCTATAAGTGTGATATCATGTAACTTTTCATATAATGGCCGTTGTAGATCATCGGATAAAAAGTTTCCATCAGATGTTTTCTACGGTTTCCCTTGCAGGATCCGACTATAGGGCTAGGAACTAACCGGAGTCCACGTGGGTTACATGCAGCGGCGTGCGCGAGCAGATAGCCAAAGCGATAGGCGACTAGATGATACAACTAAGGCGCTCATACACACACCGGCGTATCAAGACTGCATTCGTTTTATACCTCCGCACTATTCGCGGGATTAACTCCTCAAGCAAATCAAGAGTTTGTCGGGCACGCGCACAAAGAGAATCAAACGCAATCGGTTAAAACGTAAAGGTGCACTGGTCGAGGTGTCGGACGGTGCAGGTGGCTGCGCGACAGCTTGCGTTCCAGGTCCCGTACCTTTTCGCGGTGCGCCAATACTGTAGCATCGCCAGCGGCCGAGGTGGCCTTGGTGCGGACGGCGGCTTTGAACGGGGAGACGACGGTAATGTCACGCGAGTAATATTTTTCTTTCAATAGAATTTTTTCATTTCGACCAGTAAGAATCGGTCTGCACTGTGGCCGAATTGGCTAGACCAGCGAAACACCAATGAGGGATATCGAGTTTGGATCCCAGTCAATAACTTGAGAAAATTGATTTTCTCTGATGTAAGGGTTTGATGTCAGTCACGTCGGGTGTGCTATAGTTGCCCTCCTTCCGATGCTTTACCGAGCATTTTTTTCCTGTCTAGAACCTGGCGGCGATACAGACTTACCAGTCCTACTGCAACTAACTGGGGAAAGCGAGTTCGCGGGTGGCCACAGCGGGAATTTGAACACAGCACAAACGAAGTCGGTTGAAAAAGCAACTTTTGAAGTTTAGCTCTCTTTAACTGACTTATATTTAACCAAATTCTAACTACTGAGCGTTTCGAGCAGTCTATCGTTGACGGCGGCCAGGACGGTGGCGATAAAGGTCTACCTTGCTCAGAACTTCTATCTTACAAGTATCGCAGATGTGCCATGTCTTGTCCGTGCGGTGTTGGTGCTTATGGGAGCAAAGGTGCTCGTGATACTGCACTCAATGTTTGCAGGTGACTTGGCAGTGATTTCAGTAGAAGGGTGACGATCGAGAGTTCTTGGTCAGTCGAGGCCTTCTTTTTTTCTTACGAATGCGGTGGTTGGAGATTCTCCAGTGGAAGGGTGACGATCGAGAGTTCTTGGTCAGTCGAGGCCTTCTTGTTTTCTTACGAATTCGGTGGTTGGAGATTCTCTAGATGAAGATGAAAAACACATAAGAAAGAATAGATAGGGTCTTCTTGAGCTTCACCGGCTTGGAGCGAGGGACTGCGGGCTTTCTCGGTGTCAGCGGTAGATAGGGTTCCGATAAAGCCGTGGGAAGATAGAAGGTGTAGAGTCTTGGTGTCCTTGGTTCCTTCACCACGATTCTGGTGGGTGTTTTCGGTTCAACAACACACCCGAATGTCTTCAGCTCCTGAAATTTTCGGCGAAGAACGATTGTAAGTCTTCTGCAATGTCATCATCCAGAGAGGAGGGGCGGTCCCCGGAGGTCTTGTTTTTCGGCACTTGGCGTTATTCAAAAAAATTAGAGTAAAAATAAATGTAAGCCTCTGCTTTCAATCGAATAGAAAGCCAAATATAATAGATATTTTAACTTACTATCTGATTAGAAGAAATCGCAGTACTGACAAACGAAAATGAAATGGTACCATATGTGGGGTTTTTCAACGCACAAAGGGAATCGATGGTTTAACTGTCGGTTGATGCTTCCGGTAAACAGGCCGAAGCGTCAGACCAGGGCTTATATAGAAGAAGTACTTAAAACCAACAGAGATAAATTTTAGGCAAACGGTACTGAATTTAAAGGTATTGTATAAAAAGCGACTCTAGAGGTATCAAGCTACAAGGTTCTGAAGGCTCATGCTGCAGCCATCAGTGATACCGACAGCACTAAACATCATGTCAAAGTTCCGTTGGTCCAATTGGCGAGGAGGCATAAAGCAGTTGCCGGTTGGTAGGGCCTGACATGTTTCGAGAACCACGCGAGACATCCACGATGGCTCCATGTAATTGGCTTGATACAAAGTGGTACAATCTTACGTCTTACAGTTGTGCGTGGGTACAGTGCACAAGATGCACTGATGTCTTCTTGCTTTTTCAACCCTTGGTACAAGTTACTGGAGGGATACAGTCAGGGTATTGAGGTAATTTGTGGGCGTGATCGCTACAATCCACCTCATCCGGAATTTGCGTCATCGGCACCACATCCCCCAATAATGCTAGGAGCGCCTTGTCTTTCACAAACCCACTCGAAATTTCAGGTTCTCTCCACAATGACCACGTACAATCAAAAATCCCACGACCGCCCTAAGTTCGCACTCACAGTTTCGCTAGATTCTCATGGCCATTTTTGGCCAGCTCCATTTCCTCATATCTTTGGTAATTACGGCCTAATTTATTCTGTTTATTTTCGCGCAATTTTACTTTACTGTACTCAGCTCTATCTCTCGCCTTTCGAAATCTCCAACTTATAAAATTTGCACCCAACACTCTTTCTTCTCCTCTGCAGCTCAACTCAAGCTTCGGTTTCCAACATATTAGGAAACTGGAAGTTATATAATATACAAATTTTAGAAGTCGTCGGTAGCGATAGACCCATGCATCTTCGTACATTATATGAAAAGTCCAGAGTTTCTTCCCGGAATACACACACAGCTTATGAACTCGGTCCATTGCAAACACATCTATGGTTTTATGAGAAGAAATCGATTTTTCAGGCTTCAAGACTGCACTTACTCATGAACGCCTCATTCTTCCCAAATATCCTAAAATTCCCTTCAAACTACTACAAGAAACTGTCTATTGAAACATTCCCCACCTCCAGCACCCACCATTTTTTTATCAAAAGCAGTTCCTACTTTCAAAAATCATCACTCTCGACATGAACTCCTTGAATCTCACGAACATCCCCGCCTTCATCATCCGTAGGGGTCGAATTGGCTCCTTGCTTCGCAATAATGGATCTCCCGAATATATCTACCTATCAACCGATGATTTCATCCGCAAAGACTCCATTCCCAATGGCCCCACCTTCTTTTCCGGAAGAAAAAACTCCATGGAGAGAACTACCTAATCATGCACACCATCCTGTAGAATAAATTTGGTCTTCATCCAGATCGGCAATATACTTCCTCTTCTCTCCAAACAAGGTTTGCAATCTTGCACCAAAGACGTTCTATTCGTAGCACTCCCTACTGCACACGCCATTCCAGAGGATGGTTTCATCCTTTTTAGCCAACAAGGACTGACTGCCGCTATCAGTAGGGGCGCACGCAATCGCAGTATGCCTATAGGCAACAGGCCTCACCTGCACCATTGTCAGCGAACAAGATTACGCTAGCCAGTGAATTTAAAAAACTTGTCGGGATCTCAGCTTTCAACTTCTTCGGCTTACCGTACGACTTCATTAATACGTGTAAAGTCGCTACCAATCACAAACAAACAATTTCGAGTATGATGAAAGAAATTTTTCACTTGTGAGCTCCAAACCCGGTATCTTTTTCAAGGAAAGCGAGATGGTGGAAATGCTTCTGGACTATGGCAGAACTCTCACAGCTTTCTCCACTTCCATCTGCGAGTTCGACCTCAGGAACGGCTTCTTCTACCAAATCTCCCGGCAGGCAATGGAAGCCGGGAAATTTTATCCCGCTCTATTAAATGACTCAAGTGGCTGCCTTTTATACTGACTATCATAGAGATATTCATAGCCAGTAGAATCAATATTACTAGTTCCATATGAACTATTTCAATGTTCTCCTCAATGAAATCCTCCATCAGAAAAATCCTTCCCCTTTTTCTCTTGACTTCTTGTAGCAACTACACGGCGTTCGTGCTCTATTTATATTTTCTAGATCGCTACTTCCATTCTATAATCGTTTCCTACTCACGTCATGCTACCTTCACTCTCTTAAAAATAAAATGCACATGTGGTTCCCGTCACTCTCGGCCTCCACTGTAGCTCTACATTACGCCGGTAAAAATTCATCATACTGTGATGAACATATCCTAAAAGGCTATATCCGCTACGTGTCAAGTCTAAAAGAGAGCCATGGAAAGCTTCAACTGTGATTTCTGAATACTGAAAAACGCACATTGGGTTTCCTCCTGACCTGTATTCCCACAATACATCACGTCGGGTACTCGCAGAAATGATTGCCGAGCTGGATATACTATTACAGCTCTCAGATAGAAATACATTCTGAAGAATGATTCCTCCATGCTTTACAAAACTGTATATTCTTATCATCCCAATAACTTCATACCTTCAGCAAAAACATGACTCGCATACCTCTATATCCCCCCTTCTGACTGAAAATATTTAGTGAATAATTTGATACTCTCTTAACCACTATCAAAGAGACTCACAGCTTGTACATAACTATATGTCGTCGTCCCGCTTCCAAAGCATACCCATCCAGATCTTCACACTTTCACTACCAAAGACAAACTCTCCCAAGTGTGCAGCAGTTATTCGCTCTCGTCTCCATCCCACCCTGTCGAGCCATTCAATGCACTACATCGGTCAAAAATCTTCAACAGCGCACCGCCATTACAATCGCAGCCCTTGGCCAACGAAAACACTTTTCAAGCATTCTCAGCTTGCGCAGAGTGTTTCCCTTCGCACTAATACTCAGAATTATCCTCACGCTCTGGTTCGGACTTTTTCACACTTGTCTAGACCATATCATCACAAGGCTGCCTAGCTCCCTCCTCTATCTCGCCATCGCGACCTTATTTTGATGCCTCTTCCCCAGCTTTCTCCTCATTATGATAATAGAAGTAGATTGATGGGGGTTCATAGCCGGAAAAAGAGATACTAAGAACGACTACCCCAAGAAAGAGATCTTACAAGCGACAAAAATGCTACAGTGGTATAGTTGAAACCAAAAAAGGGTTAGTAAGGTCGAAAGTTGAGAGACCTTCAGGCAAGTATAGAAGGGAAGGGTCTACCACTTATGCTCTGTGACAAGCGTAAGAAAAATAGCTCTTGGGTTTGAAGTTGACAATCAACTTCCTACTACTCTTAATTTTGCTTGAAGTTGTCTGACAACTTGCTTAACCTCTACAAAAGGAAGCAGTTTACTCAGCTTATATAATTTTTTTTGCCTAACCCTTAAGTCTCAAACAAACACACTAAGAACCGTAAATGCATCAAATGGAATCGTGTAAACGAGAAAGACTAACAGCAGATACTATCAGGATAAATATCTAGATTTCTTCCTAAATATCTTAGTCCTTTAGATCAGAGCCAAAATATCCCCAAAATATCCATTCCACCCAAGCAGTCCCACAAATATCCGCGAACGTCTTGCAATTCTCTACTTCCTCCGGGAGATATCTAAACCAATAAAGATGCCCCATCAGATTCCAGCGTCGGAAGCACCTGGTCCATACTTTCCGGCCCCCTCCCCACCATTCCAGCACTTTCTATGTCTCCCCCCTCTCATCCTCCTCGCCCTCCTCTTCGCCCTCCTCTTCATCCTTGTCACAAGAGTCATAGATCAAGACTAATCCCTCAGTATCCCTTCGTTCTCCACAGCAGCTCCCCCACCGACGCACATTAGTGGCTGCCACGGGTCTACCTAGTCCTCCTCTTCTTCCCCCTCTTCTCTCTCCTTTTCCGCCCGTCTTCCTCTGTCTCCTCTTTCTCTACATCCATCTCTACCTTCTCTGCCTCCTTGAAGCAGTGCCGGCGGGCTCACTCCCGAACGCGTTCCCGGTCCAATCTTCTTCAGTAACCATCATAATCTGTTGATCCATAGACCATCAGGGCCAGCGCGTTGAAAGGGCGGTTGCCTCAGCATGACTTGGCGATGGTGGGGGAGGGACGGAGGTTGGTCATGTTGAGAGAAAAAAAAGGTGTGAGCCGATTGGGTAGTTGTTGGCGGGGTTTTTCCTCAACGACATCGATTTCGAACTTTAAATAGGGCGACGTCTTCGAAGAGTCCCACAGCCTCGGACGAAATAAAAAAATTGAGGCAATGCAGCAGCTTTGAATTTGCATGCAATAAATGTAGTAACTAAAACTCTGCTTGATAAAATATCGGAACTGAATTTGGAGGACGAAGCGAATCACGAGTTGAAAGATTTCTTTTTTTCAAAACGAAGACCAAAATGCTCAAAGATAAAATAGAAAAGGAGTAGCGCAGTGAATTTTAATTCATGGGGAAATTCTCGTTTCCTGACCTTGTTCGTAAAAGAAAACTGATGTGAAGAGTTGTTTTTGGAAACCCACAGGGAAGGAGAAGACAGAGTTTTTTGGAGAAGACCGCTCCCACAGAAAGGACCATTTTTGTAACAACACATTCCCTTATTGCATCTTTTCCCTATCGTAGCAGATGGGGTTGTTGCTCTCGCAAAACTGAGTATTGCGAACAACATAGCAATTTTTAGGATCTGAAGATAAAAACGCGACATTGACTTGTTCTCACGGGCACGTCTGAGATTGACGAGGATAGAGACCGCTTTATGCTTAAACAAAGTTGTGAGTGCTTTTTGCTGACCATGGAGGTGACGTCAATATTTAATTTCAGTTTAATTTGCTGTAGCAACACTCCAGGCGTAACCACAACTGGTTGGTTGTGGATACTAGGATGAGGAAAAATAGGCTCACAACCAAGGACAAGCTAGAACGTTTTGTGATTTTCCGGCTAAATTGAGCTAGCTAAAGGCCTTGTAACAATTTCATATACCGCTGAAAGCACGCATGTCAATTAGCGACTTACACTTCGCTAGGTGAGAAGGACCCCTGAACTTTTAACAGTAGGCACGGAAGACATTTATTCGAGCTGTAATATACACTTATCATCCAAACAGGACAAATCGGTCGACTTACAACCGATTTGGCCTTCATGATATGCAAGGACCGTAGTGTAGCCGGTCACAAGCACAGACCCAACATGTAGTCATTACCATAGCTTGCAGTACTCAAGATCAGTAGCATACCACTCGTGAATGAAAACAGAGAGGAGGGGAGAAAATGAAGAAAAGAAAGCCAGTTCTGACACATATCTTGCAAAACGATTTGCTAGCCCAAGTTTACTGCTGATACCATGGGACTATCAACTTGTCTCCGGTTGATTCATTATCTTGAAGGCCTCCTCTTTCGATTACTCCGGAATATCCTGTCTTCCTGAAATAACGAAGATATAGGTACTTGATCGTTTGGATCAATCCGGGAACTAGACTTTCCCTGAAATAACGAAAGTGAAGGAGAAGGGCCACCGTTCGGCTACCACGATATATGGAGAACTACGAGTCTCTGAAGCACCGAGGTTAGAATTAAAAGGTCTTGGACCTGAACACACTACACACACATCTATCTCTCATTCTGTTTAGCGACTCGCAGAGACTAAGTTATAACAATATATGGTGAAATGTTTCTAGGCTTATAAATGAACGGATCAGCATGTCGCCGTGAACCTTCTACAAGACCAGCTCGAGGCCAGGCAGCAGGCATTTTGCACTGGGCATAGCTGCTGCTTCGAAAACCTTAAATCATATTGATCGTCACTTTAAAAAAATATTAATGATTCAAAGATCTGGTTTTTGAATTAGAGGGAAGTTCATCAGAAAGGGGTATCGGTGAGTTATTTATTCTTCGGAAAGAAGTGGTCAGTGTCACAAGATGGAACTTGAAACACGAGATTGACGAAATTTCGTTTTACTTCACGTTGTAGATTTTTGCATTATAGCCACCTGCGCTGATGAGGGGAAATGTTTGGGTGTTTTACTCTTGGAAGATACATCCGATCTATCCCATGGTTTTCTAGACAACCGCAATCGACTCAAAAAGTGTATCCGACACAGTAATGGGGAAGGAACTACGCTCCCTAAAATGCTACTTCAGGCCAGCGACTGATGAGTGCACTCTTAATATTAAAGGTTTCTCCCTCGTATATAGTTGCGAGCCGACGTGGCGCGGAACGTGGCTGTTAGGGCAATGGAGACATATGGGACGGTTCGAGCGGTTTTAACCCAGAGGCATGTGGCAGCAGCAGTGATGTCCAATGCATCATGCCTGCTGACAGGCTTTGAGCCAGCCATTTAGGCACACGAGTGACATTAAGCATAATCCTGAACACGTCTAGCATACGCCGGGGGATAGCTGAACCGCACTGTTTAAACATTAAAGAACCAAATCAACTTCCTGCACGGGAAAGTTTTAGTTCATTTCTTGCTAATTCGAGCAAACAGGTATTTCCCGACTGATTAAACCGTGTTTACTAAACGATAATATACTAGTTTCCAGGTCAATATGATTCCCTTTTACCGGAAACTGTTCGGACAAGAAAAAACGTTCATTCTTTCCGAACAATGAACAGCATAGAAGTGCCCCCTCTTTTTGAAGTAAACATCAAGTACTGTACTTCTCAATTCCAGCTTCTTCCTTCCGTAAAGCATTAGGGAAAGAATCTCGTTGTGAACAGTTCAGGTTTCATACTGGAATGGTAATGAACCCAGTCACCTGGAACGCGAGCATGATTCCAAGGCCTAGCCGGTAGTCGTTGGGAATAAACGGGGTCGTAATCTTTAACAGCTTCACGGGCCGGCATGAAACTTACGTGCTCCTATTCTGAAGTGCATCATTCAGGAATAAGGGAGACCCAACAATTACCTGCTTCAAGGAACTTTGGGAGTATTTGAGGCTTTGTATAATGGGATCCGTTGGACATGTAATTGCATCACCCATAAAAGGTGGTGGTAAATATTTACGAGTTGTACAATGTTTCACAGAAGCGTCGAAAGGTATTCAGAAATTAACTGCGAATGCTGGCGGCTGGTGGAAACCTGTCGCGCCTGCATTACTTGGAAACTAAACGCAAAACTGGTAACGAAGTCGCAGAGCTCCTGTTGAGGGGAGGAACCGGGAAGCAGCGAAGGAACATCACCAGATTTTTACAAAATATCCGCTAGGCGTTTATGAAATATTTGCGCAGTCGATCTGTATAGTTGGTAATTTCTCGGTAGTAGTCGGAATTGGGAAAATAGGAATTTCTTTATTGCGAGAGCTCGGAGGGCAGAGAATGGAGAGTTTCGGAATTGAGACAAGGCGAAAACCGTTGTTGTTCGCTAAGAAAACTTTCTACGCCGGGGATACTAGGGCAAGGGAGCCCTACTCAAATGTCAAACAAGTCTTAACACAACGTCATGCCGCAGCGGCAGCGATGTCCAATACGGCGTGCCTGTTGCCTGGTCTCCAGCCAGTTTTCTAGCGTTTCGACGGCTTCCCGCCAATCCTTTACATTGAAAGCCTTTACTCACATCACGACATCCCTCAGGGAATAGCTGACCCCAATTTTCATGGTTTTATAACCCCAAATTCCCCCCCTCGAATCAGGAGAACTACTACCTTTTTTCAGTTAGTTTCAAAAGTCTCTATATTTCATTTATATTCTGATCCATAAAAGAATGCACTTGAAACAAGATACGTGCACTCCGCAGTTCTATAATCTCATGGAGTGTAACAGGAAGTGACGGCAAAGTAGCTCCTCGTAGCAAGATTGTAGTAGAGTTTATTCAAGAGATATTATTTCGTTCTTGTGGTATTACACAAAGTGCAAGTTCATAGAACTTCTGCCGTTTGCACCACTGGTATTGATCAAACCCCTTTTCCGTGAGAATGGAGGCTCTTGCGATACAATAATTTGACTTGTGTTCCACCCTTATTTTAATTATAGCGAGGGCGTAATCCAAAAACTAACCCAAGAACAACAGCGAAGGCCTAATACCCACCTGCAATATGAGTAAAGGCCAAAGAAAATGTGGAACACGAGCTATTCGATTACTGCAACAGATAAGCTGGCTGAAACTTAGACAACGGACGTGGTAGTTCCAAAAACGGTTCTTTGCAGTTCTGCATCGAATCGTTGCGAAATCAGCTTTCATTCTGACATTGAGCCAAGAAAATCCTACTATCGCCATTAATGCATGGGAACAGCAATTCTTGCTATACTGTATACTAATGCCATAAAGCAAAGATGTAGTACTGTACAGTACTGTACATGTACAGTACATACAGTACATGTATTCGATTACTTTACCACATATGCAGGTGCAACATGCAGTCTTGAATACCCCACTGTAACAAACCTAACAAAATTAGGTTTGAATAGGGCGGCTAAACTCTGCATGTTGCGGGGCGCGACATATTACAGACGCGGCACACGAGGACGAAATGGCATAAATAAGCTGCTGATAAAGCCGACTCTTCACTCCTTCCGTCGAGCATCCGCTGCGAGTTGCGATAGCCGCGTATTCGTCGATTACCTTCGACGTCGTCGCAAATGGCGATCCAAGTGAGTCGAAGGCTAGCGGCACAAACTTTCATCCCAGTTTTGATCATCCTGGGATGGCTTCACCGGGGATGGCTGCTACTTTGCTGCCAAGCTCCCTATTTTTACGTCTTTCCGCTGCATTGGCAACGGCGCGCGCCCCACGCGCTCCAATGGACATGAACCCCTCTTGGAATGACGATGTTACTGTGACATCGTATGCCACCGGGGGGCGGCAAGGTGTTGATCTCTTCCGACCTCGGGTACACTAGAATGTCGGCAGGCCATGCATTCAGTCCGGGAAGTAAGTATTTCACCTCATATTGGACGCCGAATCCTGCTGTTTTGAAAACTTGTTGGCCAAATACCTTCACTACGGCATTGTGCCGGATAGTTCATCCCAGGCCTTTTTTGCAAAATCAGCTGTACATATCTATACGGGCTTCACAGTGCCGATATTGCTGTCGACGTTACTGTTTCCCACCCCGCTGTTGGAGAAAATCGGCGTAAGAGAGATATCCGGCACCCACTGTCCAAAAACGGAGGTGCTGCGAGCGACAAAAGTGCTATGGTAAGGTAGTTTTGGGAATCAAATGTGCTGTATACGGACTAGAGACCTAGGGCAACCGACTTTGTCCGAAAGAGGAAGGCTGTACCTTCGCCTTGCGAACAACAGATCTGCTCCCGTGTAAGTTGCAAGCAAATGCAATGGGCTGAAATGAAAGGGGCTCGGTGGATCCCCCAACGATCCTAAAGGGGAAGGCTCTTCCACCTAGCTTCGAGACTTGAGAGCCGTTTATAAATTTTGAGCCCGAAGATGACTACAAACTTCGTTACTACTGGAGTATCTCTTTTGAAGTTTTCTCCCAAATTGTTTGACCTCTTCATGAGGAAGCAGTTTACTCAGCTTATATCGACTTTGCATACCCCTAAAGTCGGAACGAAACTACAGAAGATACCAGGAAATGAATAAAAACACTTTGCGTGGATGATATACTCTAAACTAAAGATACTTATGAAAACGAACAATCGATATAGTCATCTTCTTCAGCATTCTCTACATCAGACGCAAAAAACTTCTCCGAAATATCCATGCTTCCCAAGCAGTCCCCACAAATATCTGCGAACGGCTCATGACTCTCTATTTTCTCCTGGGAGATATCTAAACCACTAAAGATACTCCCATCCGGTTCCAGCGTCGGCACCACTTGGTCAATGCCGTCCAGCCCCGGCCCCACCGTTCCAAAACTTTCCATGTATCCCTCCTCGTCATCCTCCTCGTCCTCCTCTTTTTCCTCCTTCTCATCCTCCTCGTCATCCTCCTCGTCATCCTCCTCGTCATCCTCCTCGTCATCCTCCTCGTCATCCTCCTCGTCATTCTCATTCTCGTAGACCAACTCCGGGTCTGCCCACTCCTCGAAGGTCTCCCCAGCTTCCTCCTCGACTTCCCACTCCTGCCCCTCACCTACCTCCTCCGCCTGGTCCTCGACGAATAAGCGACGCACAAATTCGATCACCTTCTTTTTGGTTTGGCGGCATAGATAGTCATAACGGTCAGTAGGTCCGAAAGAGAGTAGGGGAATGGAGTTTAGGGGCGGGGGTGGCGATTATTGGTGGTGGAGGCGGAGGGGCGAAGGTTGTTCATTTTGGTTGTAAATGGAGTGGGGGTTGTGGATGGAGGATAGAGGGTGTGAGGGGGAGAGTAGTGTGTGTAGGGGTTGGTGGATCTAAAAAGAGTTGGGTAAAAGCGGTTTAAGTACACCTTAGAGGCTGACTGGAGTCTTTACTAAAAAGGTAAAATCGAAATCGCAGTAGCTCATTTGCGTGAAATTTCTACATAAGGAGTGAATTTGATGAAGAAGTCAGATAAAAGACGTAGAACGCTGATTTGGAGGAGAGGATACAGTATTAAAATATGTAGGGAGGAAGGTAGACAAATTTGGAAAGGACGGTAAGCGGAGTCAGGGGCGGGATCGTTGTAAGTTGCTGGTCCATTTGGGAGAACCATTTCCTGTATTACACGAGGGAAGGACCATTTCCTGTGTTAAACCCTCCGCACACCGCCACATTTCGCAAAGTACGATTACCGCAGGCGCTGCCGCAACACTCGCAGAGCGCGAGAAACATCGTCATTGCGGCACTTACTGCAACCGAAACGATATCCTCCTCTCCCCCGTCAGGATTGATATCTATGGCACCTTGGGTGACGACAGCAAGTGTTTTTGCCACCGCCTTGCTTCTTTCGCTGCTCATCGTCGCGGCTCTTCCCCTTAACAGGAGCTCCCCGACTTCGTTACCCTTTTTGCGTTTAGTCTCAAAAAAATGCAGGCGCGACAGGTTTCTACTCGCCGCCCGCATTTGTAGTTAATTTATGAATACCCTCCGCACGCTTCTGTGCAACATTGTACAACCCATAAAGATTTACCACAACATGTCTGTACAGTACTGTACCTGGACTTCCATGGCACACAGTACAGTACACTCTTAACTGATTCCATAGTACGCCCCCCCCATTGAACTGGTTCCCCGCCATGTGTGCAGTAAATTAAAAAAATCTTCTGCCCAACCAACAGAACGCTTCACACTAGGTCAAAATGTATGAACTGTTTCATAAAATCCTTTTTTGAGCTTTTGTATATAAAAATTTTTTCAGGTGTGGTTGTTGTCATATGACACTAAAAGTTCCCTCTTTATATAAAATCTTCATGATATTAAAGATAATATTTTTGCTGCTAAAATCCCGCCGAATGCCCTCATTGACCTCTGCAGCAGACACAACGCCGAAGCTAGTCGACTCAACGACGAAACCGAGCGTTCTCGGGCAACCACTCTTAAGCAGGCAGCCCGCTCCCTTTCCGCAATTTCAAAACAGCTTCATCGTTCGCGTAATGTCATTCGAACCCTCCTTGCCGATCTCTGAGCGTATGCGACCAGAACCAGGCGAACAAACCGACGAAAGATTACAATCAGAGATGAGCGTAGGCTGATACGAGTAGAATCAAATTCAACAGAAGCGCTATAATTCTATGCGACGGGCTTCAGTTGCCCATTTCCGCGGGCCGAACCCGTCCATATCTTAACGGTAGCATCAATTTGCGCTACAAAAGGGTTATATTTCAGCCGCTTTTGACGGTGAGTCATCGGGAAGCTCGCGTAGAAAGGAAGAGGAAAACAAGCAATAGAAGGGTATAGCTGGTGGGAAGATGTGGTGCTTGGTGACTAGAAGAGGTTTAACTGGGATAGACCGGAAGCTTTAAGGAGCTACTGACATAATCTTAGGAAAGAGGAGTTGGTGGTTTCGGAGCTTCAACACGGTGGTGACGGAATCATGGCTTGGGCAGCGTTTTGCGGTTTTAGTAGGATCAAATTGGTTCAAGTAATACGTCGGCTAAATGAACAGGAGTACGTCAATATGTTGATGGAGCTACTACTGTGGGCAGACAATAATTTGCCAGATGAATGGGTCTACCAGTAGGATAATGCTTCTGCTCCTGCTTTCCTGGTCGCTAAGGGCTGGTGTAAATCTCAAGGAATCAGTGGGTTGAAGTGTCCAGCAACTTCTCCAGACCTCAATCTTGTAGTGAGTCTGTGAGATATACTGCCTCGGTAATTCTACGCAAAAAACCGCCAGTTTAGCTCCACCTCTGAATTAATGGACTGTATCACCCCTTTTTGGAGCTCAATCGATGATATAATCACCATCTTTTTGTTGCATCTATGCATATATGCTGCCACGAAACTCCAAGAGCGCGATAAAAATCGTCATTCCGGCACTTATTGCGACAAAAACGATATATCCCTCCCTCCCGTTGGGATTGATATCTATATCGCCTCGGACGACGACGGCAAGGGATTTTTCGCCGCCTTGCTTCCTTCTCTGCTTCTCGTCGCGGTTCCTCCTCCCAACAGGAGCTCCGCGACTTCGTTATCGGTTTTGCTTTTAGTCTCCCAGTAATGCAGGTGCGACAGGTTTCCACCCGCCGCCCGTATTCTTAATTAATTTCTAAATACCCTCCGCACGCTTTTGTGAAACATTGTACAACTCGTAAAGATTCAGCACTACTGTAGACTAGGAGTTACACTAACCTAATTAACTGTTGGCTATTCGCAATTCTGCTGAATACTTCAGGCGTTGCGCAGATGTGGTTAATTACTTGGTCATGTATGAAGTATTATTAACTAGATATAATGAATACATCTGCTATATTCTTCTTTTAACGGGACGCCTTCCTCACAAACTCCCATAGTTATTAGCCTTCAGAGCTCATACAGTAAACAAACCGCCTCTTTCCAGTTTGTTTACTTATTAATCTGGTAATTACGAATCAGGCGTTTGGCATCTAGAAGGGGATGATATATTCTCATTTAACTTCTGAAGAAATATTCGAGTATCTAGAATGGCAATCGTGTAGCCAAACTTTCTTCCAAAGCCGTTAAACCGAATTTTGGAAATAAGTATTTCGCCCAGCGCAGGTCTCCGCTCACAAATTGAAATTTCGCCCTAGTTTGCAGTTGCACCATCATTCGCTCAAAGATTACCTTAATGCTGAATAGTTCAATGCCACACGTCTACTAACCAAACCTGCAAAGTCTAACAACAAAACAATGTCTTTTTTGCTTCCTCCCGCCACTACAACATCCGACTGCTGCGTCTCGGTCTCTCTGAACGTCAATTCAAAGAATTACAGCACACAGCTCTCCCCATTCCCAAACACACACTCGCCCACACCCGCCTCTCCATCCCTCCCAGCCGCTTCTCCTCCTGCTCCTCGAAAATACCTTCCTCAGTACGCGCAGCACTACAGAATCCAACCAGAGGCGACTCTGACGGTAGTTGCAGTGAAACGTACACCTCTCCACCCCTCTTTTCGCCCCGCTCCCCCTTCCTCCTCTTCTTCAGCCGGCTCTCTCGATTTCCAGGCGTTACCAGTGACCCCTTCACCCCTTCCCTCTTCTCTCTTCTCCTCACCCCACCACCACCATCTCCCATCATCACATCCACCGGCAAACCCTCCCATCCACAACCCTTCCTCAACACCTCCCTCTTCCAGCATCCCTTCTTCTCCTCCATGTGTTCGCACGCACCCACCACCGGTCCCATCTGATCCTCTAACACCTTCACCCTCCCCTTCAGCTCCACATTCTCCTTCCAAACTCTCTTTACCTCCGTCGTCACAAACATATCCCATCCATGTGCCTCATCACCTCCATCCCAAAGATCTTTAAACGCTTCCAAATAATATAAAACACTTCCAGTGATACCCCGGATTCTGATACACTCGACACAAGCCCTTCTATCCCACTCACTGCCTCCACAAACAGATCATAAACTTACTCTATCAATCCAGCTCCCTTCGTCCTCATCTGCTCCTTCATGTCCATCATAAATCATAAACTCTTTCTCAGGCTCATCCCCACCATCCCTATCTCCAATTCCCTCGTTCCTCCGATTTCCTAACTGGCTCAAAAGCACTTCCTTCTCCTGAGACCCGAAACCTCCCTCCCCATCATCCGAAGGTGTCGTCTTCCACAACACATCCCCCTCCAACAATCCTAGGGGCTCCTCTTCTTTCACGTACCCACTAGACATGTCAGGCGCTCGCCGCAATGACCACGCACACTTAAAAAGCCCACGATCCCCCTAAGTTCGCACCGACAGTTTTGCTAGTTTTGCATGTAAGTCTTGGCCAGCTCCATTTCCCCACTTCCTGGCTTTTTACGGCCCAATTTCCCCCATTCATTTCCGCGCCATTTGATCTTACTTTATTGAACTCTCCCTCTCGCCTTTTGAAATCTCTAACTCAAAAAAATTTGCACCCAGCACTCTTTCTTCTCCTCTACAGCTCAAGCCAAGATTCGGTTTCTAACATATGAAGAAAGTTGAAGCCGTAGAAAATACACATTTTAGAAGTTAGAGTAGCAAAAGACCCATGCTTCCTAACACATTAAATTGAAAGTCCCGAGTTCCTTCCCAGCAGACATCTACAGCTTATGAACTCAGCCCCTTGCAAACCTATCTATGCTTTTATGGGAAGAAAGTACCTTTCAGGCTTCAAGACAGCATCTACTCATGAACTACTCATGCGTCACAACTCCCCTACAAGCCCTTTTAAACATACTACAAAAACTTGTCTATTGAAATATTCCTCATCTCCCGTACCCACCTTTCATTTTCGTAACAACAGCAGTTACTTCAATAAAGAATCACCGCTCTCGACATGAAAGCCTTATATCTCACAAAATTTCCCTCATTTAGCATCAGTACAGATCTAATTGCCTCCTGGCTTCACAGGAATGGCCCTTCCAAAGATATCTTTCTATCAACCCATGAATTATGTCCAAGCAGACTCCATTCTCAGCGGCTCCATATTCTTCTGCGGAAGGACTAATTCCGTGGAGAGAGTCATATAATCCTGCCTTCCATCCCGTAGTCGTGATTTTTCTTCATCCAGAACGGCAATATAGTCCCTCTTCTCTGTAAAAACGGTTTGCTATCTTGCACCAAAGCCATTCTATTCGTAGCAGTCCGCATTGCACAAGCCCTTCTAGAGTATGGTTTCATTCTTCTGAGCCAACAAGAACTCACCGTCGCTCCCGTTAAGTGGGCGCACGCAATTGAGGTATGCTTATTGACAGCAGACCTCACCTGCATCATCTTCAGCGGACGATATTTTGCTAAACAGCGAATTAATCTTTTCACTCGTGAGGTCCAAAACCATAATTTTCTTCAATACAACTGATTTGGGCGAAAGGCTTCTGGACTACGGCAGAACTCTCACAACCTTCTTCACTTCCATCTGCAAGTTCGACCTCAGGAACGGCTTCTATTACCAACTCTCCAGGTGAGCAAGGGAAGCCGGGAACTCTGATCCCACTCCATTCCGTACCAAATATGTCCATGTTCTCCTCAATGAAACCCTCCAACAGTAAACCACTTGCCATTTTTCTCACGATTTCTATTTCTAGTATAAAATACATAACTCTCGTGCTCTATTTATAGTTTCTAGATCACTTCTTCCAGTCTTTAACCGTTTCTTGCACACGTTGCGTTACTTTCACTCCTTTAAAAACAGGACACACATGCGGTTCCCGTCACTCTCAGCTACCACTCTAGCTCTACATTACGCAGGTCAACAGTCATCATACTACGAAGATCATAACCTAAAAGGCTACATCCGCTACGTGTTAAGTCTGAGAGGCAGCCTTACAAAGCCTCAACCGTGATCTCTAAAAACTGGAAAACTCTCATTGTGTTTTCTCTCTAACCTGTATTCCTACCACAACTCACATCATCTACTCACAGAAATGATTCCAGAGCGGGTTTCCTATTGCAGTTCTCAGATAGAAATAAAATCTCAGAACTATTCAACCATGCTTTACAAAAAATCATATTTTTATTATCCCAATAACTTCATACCTTCAGCATAAATATGACTTGCATACCGCAATATCTCCCCTTCTGACTGACTTTATAATTTAAATATCTCTGACCACCATCAAGACTCCCACAGCTTGTATATAACTATATTTCTTCCTTCTGCTTGCACAGCATACCCATGCATTTCTTCACAATTTCACTACCAATGACACACTCTCTCATGTATGCAGTAGCACGACGATCTCATCTCTATTCCAACCTTCCAGCCATCCAATACACTACATAGTCAATATTATTCTACAGCCCACCTTTATGACAATCGACAACGCCTTAAAATTGAAGCTCCCAGCAGCCTGCAAAGTGTTCAAATTCAAGGGATTGAAAAGTACAAGACAAAACGACCTTCTCGATGAGATACACGACATTTGTAAGACTATCAGACGGTAAAAATATCGAACCAGCTTAAGCGATAAGGATATCCTCAACCGAATCTTCAGCAGTCGGTATCATATCGCTTTTTATATCCCGCGTACCGCATCCCTTGGTCAACGAAACCACTTTTCAAGCGTGTTCAGCTTTCTCAGAGTGTTTTCCTTCACACTCCTACTCAGAATCACCCTCATTTCTTTTCCGGACTTACACACGCTTGTCTTAACCATATCATATTAGAGTCGCCTAGCTCCTTCCCCCTTTTCGCTACTTCGACCTATTTTACATGCCTCATCGAAAGCTATCTCCACATTATGATAATCATATGATAAGGTGTTCACTGCTTAAAGTCGCTCTTTGGATCCCTACATAGTAACCCATTTAGTCCCAGGCAGCGCCACACATGGAGAGAGCTAGCACTTCTGTAATTTGCTCCCTTGCCGTTCACGCTTTTTATGCAACTCAGCGTTATTCACTCTATCTTCCATCCGTTCCACCCTCCCAAAACATCCCTACCCTCCATTTTGAAGACAAATTGCGTTTTCTCTTCTGCCTGAAGCGCTATTGTGGGTGCATGCAGTTACATACTTCAGCTAATTCTCCTATCATACTTCACTTGGTCCTACCTCTCTTCCTAACAAATAGAGCTAAACTTTTCCGACTACTGGGTATCAGGATACCATCCTGAAACCTATCCGTACTAGCCTCAGTTTTTGCGTCTACAACCGGTATATAGGCGGTGCAAGGGGTCCTATTCTGGTTGGTAACACAAAATATACGTTATTAACTCTACATTACCTAATTCAGTTCTGCACTACGAGCTGGTTTAAGTTCAGTGATATTCTAACTCGCGTAGAACCAGTTGTACATCAATTCTGCCTTCAAGGAGACTGATCATATTTCAAAACAAATAACATACTGCTATATCCACTCATTACCTCCTTCAACAATTTCATCTTTACGCATATGCGCACCAGATTTACCTCTCCAACAGAACTTAACCTCAGCGACGCGTGACCACAACAGTTCTTATCTTCCCCTTCATCTACATCACTAGCAGTCGTCAATCTCTATATGTGTTACATGTATAGTGCCAAACGTCTTAGAAGAAAAAAAACAAAACAAATCATTTTGAGTGCTAGAAATTTTTTCAGCAAGAGCAGTTCTCATAATTCATCCTCATGTAGTACCGGGTCACCTCCTGATTCTTCGTAATCTCCATCAGTTTTTTTATAGATTACTCACCGTGCCCATATTTCCCCCTTCGTCGTGCTCCTCATAAAACCACCCCTTTTCTACATCCACCATCTCTTCTTCCTCTCCGGAATGCTTTTCCTCTCCATCGTCCAGTTTGTCGATGGGATTTTCACCAAGGCTAAAATGCTCCTCCAGAAACCGAGGTCAAAATGCCAAAATACGATTCATGGCGTCAAAGAGATTGTAACTGTCGGGTACAAGGTACATATGGTAACTGAAATATTGTTCCTTGGCAATAGCATCCGAGTAACCCGCTCCTGTATGAAACACCTCCTCCTGCCAATAAAGAACGAGTACGGCGGAACTCTGAACTTCCTCTACACTAAAGCACTACACAACCCCTTCCAGCTCCTGTTGTCCTCCGTTTAGTAGAAATTGTGTGACCTCATACACACCCGCAGCATAAACTCAATCCTCCCAGTTGCCATCATGAAGTACCCAGGATTTCCTCCAGCCTCCTGTTGCTATAAAAACGGTCCTCTCCACAACATTCTGTCTTCTCCTTCCCTGTGGTTTTTAAAAAACAACTCTTCCGATCAATTTTCTAATACGAACAAAATCATGAAACAAATTTTCACCATGAATCCAAATTCAATGTGTAACTCCATTTCCATTTTATCTCTGAGTATTTTGACCCTCCTTTTTCAAAAAAGAAATCATTCAACTCGTGATCCGCTTCGTCTTTCAAGTTCAGTTTCGATATTTTATCAGAATATTTTTAGATACTGCCCGATTTCATGCAAATTTAAAGCTGCGTAATTGCCTCAAATTTTTATTTCGTCCAAGGATGTGAAACGTTTCGGAGAAGTTGCCCTATTTACAGTTCGAAATCGATGTCGTTGAGGCAAAACCCCTGCCATCAACTACCCCATCGGTTCACCCCCTTTTCCCCCTCAACATGACCAGCCTCCGCCCGTCCCTCACCACCTCCAAGTCATCCTGAGGCCGCAGCCCTCTCAACCTCTGGCCTTGATGGCCAAAGGACCACCGAATATGATGATTATTGTGGAAGAATGGACCAGGAGGCATTAGGGAGTGTTCCGCCGGCTCTGCTTCGAGGAGGCAGAGGATATAGAGGAGAAGGTAGAAGAAGAGGAGTCAGAAGAAGAGATAGAAGAGGAGGAGTCTGAGGCTGAGGTAGAAGGATCGGAAAGTGACTAGGACTGGGTGGACCCGTGAAAGCCACTAGTGTACAACTGTGAGGGAGCTGCTGTGGAGGTCGGAGGGATATTGAGAGAGTAATCGTGATTTCTGACTCTTGAGACAGGGGTGAAGAGGAGATTGAAGGTTGTGAGGAGGGATTGGAGGAGCTGGATATGTCCGAGGGGCTATCTATAATTCTGGGTCGTTCGATGGGATTTTTAGGGAATACATTGGGAATGTGGATATTTGGGGGGAATTTTTTGGCTCCGATCTAGAGTACTAAGATATTAAGGAATAAATCTAGATATTTATCCTGATAGTATCTCCTGTTAGTCTTTCTCGTTCACACGATTCCATTCGATGCATTTTATGGTTCTTAGTATGTTTGTTTGAGACTTTAGGCTTAGTAAAAAGTCTATATAATCTGAGTAAACTGCTTCCTCTTGCGGAGGTCAAGAAATTAGGCAGACGACTTCAAGTCCGAGTAGGTAGGAAGTTAAGAGTCAACTTCAACCCAAGAACAATTTTTTTACGCTGGTAACAGAGCATCGGTGGTAGCATCTGCCCTTTTTATACTTTCTTGTAGCCCTCTCCACTGTTGCTCTTGCTCAACTCTTTATATTTGCTCAACTCCACCACGGTAGCACTTTTGTCGCTCGCAACACCTCCTTCTTGGGTAACTGTTTCTGAGTATCTCTTCTCCTGGCGATTGACCCCTATCAGGAGTAGAATCAAGACTGAGAGTATAATTTGAATATGCCCTGTGCAACAGTGTTTCCGATCTCGCGCCACCCAATACTTGGAGCTGTAACCTATTTTGCTATCGCAGTAAACCAATCCACGTGTCCCACATGTACAGTAAGTGGTTACCCCACTTGCATTAGTCCTCGTCTGCGATTGCTGATATCAGGAAACTTAAGTATACCATTCCATTCAAGTAAACCCCATTTAACCCACGTGTCCCCTCAGCCCGAATCTTTCTCGCAAGTCTTAGTAGAGGAGGAACTTGACAACAAACGTTGCGAGTCGTTCAGACCTCCTTTGATAATAGCTCCGCACTGGGCTTTTTTAAAGCTAAGTCTAACTCAACTCCAACCAGTGCAATTCACTCTCCAATCTCAAGCACGTTTGTGTTACCGAAAAAGTCGTGTAAGCATGATTGAAAGCCAGGATGGAGATATTCCACTTTACTTGATGAGCAAAGATTCTCCCATGTGGAAACTGATTTTGCAGCTCGTTCCTTACAGTGCCTGATCGACCGAGTAGTACCCGTTCATTTCGAGCACTCTCAAAAGCATAAATCAACATTATAAGGCGACCATTGATCGCAGTCCCCATGAATGCGAGCAGGGTCTCAATGCCTGTCCCACTAGCTTCCATTACAGTGCACCATTGTGATAGTAAGGGCGGTTATATCTCGTGGTATGCTCAAAGCACTTTGCTTCATACAAGATATCAGGTAACTTTGTTGGCAAATAGGACTTTCCATCACCAGTAACCCTCTTAGATATTCCGGGCCCCAACCGACCACATGTTTCAAACATTCAAGCACCCAAACATTCCCCCATTGTGATATGCGTTTTAGCCGGCTTTTGCGATTGAAACAATGTGGATTTTCTCAGGCTCTTACCAAATGGCAAGCATCTAATTTCCTTTGAGATACAATAGTTTCATAGACTTTTAGAAGATTCAGTTGCTGTACCTAGAGTAATTCCGATCACAGCGGAAATATTTACTGCTAATTTTGAGCACCTAAATTGGAGACAATGCCTGAAAAGAATATTAGCCCAAATCTCTCTTTGATTTTGTGACAAGGAACCATGACAACTCCTTTTGAGAAGGTGTAGCACCAGGATTCCACCAGCCTTGAATGAACCTCTAGTAGATCTGCTAGCGTGTAATGACTGGACAGTACGTAGGACAAGCAAAAGGTTGATATAGGATGGCCTGAATACAATGTACTGAATGGAAAAAGAAATTATGCACACCAGTTTACAAAATGATACATCTTTATAAGCGCCCAGCCAACTTTTGTATCATTGAAGCAAGCCAGCTTTTCACAATACAAAAAATCACAAAAGTGAATTCGATCTTTAAAGTTTCCCTTTCAAAGGGGGGCAAGCGGGTTTGTTGTACTGCAAACCGTGCAAAGGTTGAAAGCGCCATGAACTAGCATGGAAACCATAACCAACGAACCACAGCCCGAACGAATAACGGCTCATTTCGACCGACCCAACGGTAGCCAGCACCGGCGCCAACCCAAAAGCAGTAGTGCATTCATAATTGTGAAACAGGCGGTCTGTGACGTGGCAGGATGTATTGCAGAATTGCGGCTCCATAGCAACATGCATGTGTGGGGAGGGGTATAATGAAGGGGACAAGAACATGGGGTTTGGTTTGATTGGAGCGTGGGGTGTGTATATGGTTTGGTGTGGTAGGGGTTTGGGGCACAACATGGGTAGGCGAGGTGTGTGGTTTGGGATGGCGGGTGGATTTTTCTGGCAGGCTGTGAGGAACGAATGGGATGTTTTGTGGGTTTGGGACGACTTTTTTTTTTTATCGGTGTGGAAAAGGAACGGGGGGGGTAGGTTGCAAGAGGTGTGTAAAGTTGTAGCATTGTTGGGTGTGCACGGGTTGGGAATGATGGTTTTGGAGAATGAGGGAGGTGCAACGTATGGAAGAGATGGTTGCGGTGTGGTGGATGTGTGTTGATGAGTGGAAAGGTAGGGTGTGTGATTTGCGGGAGAGGGTTTCAAGGTGAGTGTTGTGTGGTGTGGGATGTGGGATGTCAAGTGTGGCCAATGAGATGTGGATTGTTGTTTTGGGGGAGTTGGTTGGCGTAAACGTGGGGTGGTGAGGAAATGTAGGTGTTTGGCGGTCGGGGTGGTGCAGAAACGAGAGTGTGTCAAGGGGAATGAGGGGTTACAAAGTTTTCAGATTGGTTGCCGTGTGTTGAACGAGTTTATGTTGTTATCATTGAAAGGGTGAGCATGAGAGTTTGTGGAGGCAGTGTCGGGTGTGTTGTTTTCTTCCTCCTGCGGTGGAGTATTGAAGATTGCGGAATTTTGAAAAGACGTACAGGAATGGAATTGGGGCATAGTATTGTGCAAAATGTGGTAGATGCGATGGGAACAGGCTAGGTGGGGCCAATAGAGGAGTTTGAAAAATGGAAAGTTGTTGAAGGGAAAACGGGATACGTGGTGTTGAGTGTTGAGATTGGCAAAAACATAGTAGACTATGGGGGATGAGGGGCGGTGAATGTGGGCGGAATGAAAAGTGGGGTTGGTGTGTGCACGGAGGGATGGAAAAGAATGATGTGTGTGGTTTTTCTTCTTCTTTTTCCTGTTTCGAAGATGTGGATGGGGCAGGTGGTGAAAAATGTATTGTGGGAGATTGAATCGGTGTCTCGGTCAATGTTGGAGCAGTTTATGGGCAAGTGGGGTTGAAAACGGGGTGTACAGTACAGTATTGCAGAGTTGTGTTTCTTTGAAAGATTCAAGGAGTGGGATTAAAATGGTCTGGATTGTGGAATGTGGCGTTAGCGTTTGTAAACGACAAAGGAGGGGATGTTTGTAGGGTAGTGTGCGGGTGGGTAGGGCAGACATGTGAGAGTGAAAACATTGCGAGGTCTAGTGCCATGGTGCATCCAAACGGCAGTTGTAAAACTGGGGATGGGGATGGAAGGGACCAATGGAGAGAATTGGCACTGTTTGGTGTTGACATGCAGGACAGCGTCACGGAAACCGTGCATGGATGGAGGGGAATCCTCCTTGAATGTTTTTCAATGAATCTTCCAATGGCACACCATGCGGTGGAATGCAACAACAACCAGTGGGTACATTTACAGTGTAATTAGAGTTCGTTGCAGCCATGGAATGGCCACAGCTTACAGAAAGCAAGACAAGGATTGGAACGTTGACGAGACCGGCATGGATCGATTTGCATGCCATGTGTGATTGGAATGTACGCACTCCCAAGCAGGAACCAAGGCCACAGTATGTATACAGAGATGGACAGGAGGGTGGAGTGTAACAGCATTTTGGAACATGCATGGAAACGACACGTGTAGGTAAAGGCGGGGAGGATTTGAAACGGTACGAGGGTATGGCGGCGGTTGACAAGTGACTATTTGAGTCGAGTCGAGTAGAATTGGAAGAGGTGGAAGCAAAAAACAAGTCATATCTGTATGTACAGTACAGATCACTTGGTGCAAACGGTTGGCTGCCGAAGGGCACATAACTGTAGACTGTCAGGCCTCACGTGGTGCCTCTCCCTCCCTCCAGCAAGCATGCATGTCCTATCATTCATTCGGTCGGAGACCTGTGCAGTTTACAGTCCAACCTTTCCACCAATCAACAACACGCAAACTTCATCAACCCTACACGTGTTCCACGTTCCCCGCCCATCCTCCTCGCAACGTCTCTCCATGCGACGTGGAGCGCCATGCACCGCTGCGTCGCATCGCATCCATCGCATCGCATCAAATGGCATCGCCGACTCGACCAACGGCTATACCCCAAAAATTCACACATTTGTGCCCAACGCTTTCAACGTCATGCGAAATGCACAAGGCAAGCGCTGCTGCATGTTTCACCATCCGAAACGAAATCAAACACGCCTCGAAATATCGCCCGCCACATCCGAATCCTCCACCGCCCATCCACCAGCTTACAATACAAAATCCCTCCCTGATCCCCGCCCCCCCCAAAAAAAAACCACTACAAATACCCCGCCCTCCCCCTCCCACATCCACCCCCCCCCCGACCAAACCCCCCCACCCTCCCCACCAAACTCCAAAACCCCCAAAAACAAACCCCAAAACACAATGTCCCCTCCTCCTCCTCCTCCTCTCCCCCTCTCCTCCGCCTTTTCCCCCCCTCACCAACCCCCTCCACCCCTACACCAACCTCCCCATCCACGCCCGTTGCGCCCCCCCACAGCCCTTTGCAAACCCCACCTCCTCTGTCTCAACAACACCTGTCAATTCCCCCCCGCCCCTCTCCACGCCCCTGTTCCCTACGCACCGCACATTTCTGCGCCTCCCCTTCCTCTGTGCAGGCCCCCCGCATGCACGTCGTTGCATTCAACCCATCCCGGAAAATGAAACATGCGCGCTTCAACCGGACCCTTATGTCAGGTGTGTTCCCACCGCGAGGTGTGTGGATGGCGTGTGTCGTAGGGTTGTTGCACCGGTTGGGAATCGGTGTGCCGATGATGCGGCCTGTGAGGATGGCTATGTGTGTGCTGGACCGAGTGAGAATCAGAGGTGTGTCAAGCCCATGGCAGAGGGAAAGCCGTGTCGGAGCGACCCGTTTTGGGTTTGTCAAGCCGGCTTGAAGTGTGTGCATTGGGTTTGTCGTCGCCCGCTGGAGGCGCTTGGCGGAAAGTGTGAGTCGCATGCCCAGTGTCATCCCGACTTTGTTTGTGCTGGACCTGCTGACAATAAGAGATGTGTCAAACCGATGGGTGAAGGTAAGGCCTGCCGTCGTGACCCGTATTGGGTGTGTATGGCTGGACTGGAATGTGTGGATCAGATTTGTCGCAGGCGGCGTGCGCCGGTTGGGCCTAGTTGCATGGATGGTGCGCCATGTGAGGATGGCTATGTGTGTGCTGGACCGAGTGATAATAAGAGGTGCGTCAAGCCGATGGGTGAAGGTAAAGCCTGCCGTCGTGACCCGTACTGGGTTTGCAAGGCTGGGCTGGAGTGCGTGGACCAGATTTGTCACTGGCCGCGTGCACCAGTTGGGCCCAGTTGCATGAATGGTGCGCCATGTGAAGATGGCTATGTGTGTGCTGGACCTGCTGAGAATAAGAGGTGTGTCAAGCCATGGGTGAAGGTAAAGCCTGCCGTCGTGACCCGTACTGGGTTTGCAAGGCTGGGCTGGAGTGCGTGGACCAGATTTGTCACTGGCCGCGTGCACTAGTTGGGCCCAGTTGCATGAATGGTGCGCCATGTGAAGATGGCTATGTGTGTGCTGGACCTGCTGAGAATAAGAGGTGTGTCAAGCCGATGGGTGAAGGTAAAGCCTGCCGTCGTGACCCGTACTGGGTTTGCAAGGCTGGGCTGGAGTGCGTGGACCAGATTTGTCACTGGCCGCGTGCACCAGTTGGGCCCAGTTGCATGAATGGTGCGCCATGTGAGGATGGCTATGTGTGTGCTGGACCTGCTGAGAATAAGAGGTGTGTCAAGCCGATGGGTGAAGGTAAAGCCTGCCGTCGTGACCCGTACTGGGTTTGCAAGGCTGGGCTGGAGTGCGTGGACCAGATTTGTCGCTGGCCGCGTGCTCCGGTTGGGCCCAGTTGCATGAATGGTGCGCCATGTGAGGATGGCTATGTGTGTGCTGGACCTGCTGAGAATAAGAGGTGTGTCAAGCCGATGGGTGAAGGTAAGGCCTGCCGTCGTGACCCGTACTGGGTTTGCAAGGCTGGGCTGGAGTGCGTGGACCAGATTTGTCGCTGGCCGCGTGCACCAGTTGGGCCCAGTTGCATGGATGGTGCGCCATGTGAGGATGGCTATGTGTGTGCTGGACCTGCTGAGAATAAGAGGTGTCAAGCCGATGGGTGAAGGTAAAGCCTGCCGTCGTGACCCGTACTGGGTTTGCAAGGCTGGGCTGGAGTGCGTGGACCAGATTTGTCGCTGGCCGCGTGCTCCGGTTGGGCCCAGTTGCATGAATGGTGCGCCATGTGAGGATGGCTATGTGTGTGCTGGACCTGCTGAGAATAAGAGGTGTGTCAAGCCGATGGCGAAGGTAAAGCCTGCCGTCGTGACCCGTACTGGGTTTGCAAGGCTGGGCTGGAGTGCGTGGATCAGGTTTGTCGCTGGCCGCGTGCACCAGTTGGGCCAGTTGCAGGGATGGTGCGCCATGTGAGGATGGCTATGTGTGTGCTGGACCTGCTGAGAATAAGAGGTGTGTCAAGCCGATGGGCGAAGGTAAAGCCTGCCGTCGTGACCCGTACTGGGTTTGCAAGGCTGGGCTGGAGTGCGTGGATCAGGTTTGTCGCTGGCCGCGTGCACCAGTTGGGCCCAGTTGCAGGGATGGTGCGCCATGTGAGGATGGCTATGTGTGTGCTGGACCGAGTGATAATAAGAGTGTGTCAAGCCGATGGGCGAAGGTAAAGCCTGCCGTCGTGACCCGTACTGGGTTTGCAAGGCTGGGCTGGAGTGCGTGGACCAGATTTGTCGCTGGCCGCGTGCACCAGTTGGGCCCAGTTGCATGAATGGTGCGCCGTGTGAGGATGGCTATGTGTGTGCTGGACCGAGTGATAATAAGAGGTGCGTCAAGCCGATGGGTGAAGGCAAGGCCTGCCGTCGTGACCCGTATTGGGTTTGTGAGAGTGGGTTGAAATGTGTTGGATGGGTCTGTGTGGCCATGGCGTGATTGAAAGATGATGTTCTGGTTTGATTTAGCTTAGCAAAGACTGGATAATGTAATAGCGTTGGTATAGATAACTTGCGGCATGATAACTTGGCTCTCTACTATTGTAGCAATGTAGAAGTGAATAAATTGAATTTGAAATTGTTTGCTTGTGAAAGAATGCGCCATATGTTGCTTTGCTCTGACCCAAAGTACAGTAGATCTTGAAACAATACATGTACATTACAGTACATGAAACTATAGCCATGTCAATTACAAAAGCGCCAATTTGCTCACTAGGTATGTTCCGCTGGCGTTGATAATAGTTTGGATCGCGCTGCTAGCTGCCCAAAGGCAATGGATTGGCTGGGACGTGGTCTTGCTCCTACATACATATGTGCCGAAATTGCTGCCTTCCAAAAATAGGTCCGAGCAAATGGCGTTGGCGGAAGCATATCATACCTACTATTTTGGTCTAATTTTTGAATTCAAAAAAAACCTATGCCTGGCGATCTACGTGGACAAATTTTTGCATCGCCATGCAGAAAAATACGCCACTAGTTGGGTGAGGAAACCAACCCGTCTCGAAAATTTGACTTCCACCTTGCATTGTATCAAATGTGGACTTGTTGCAACTTTTCTTTTGTAAAATTGCTCTAGGCTAACACCCCCAATTTTCGAACGAAGTGTTTACCAGTACAACTCTATTAAAAATGGTGTTATCGCTATGACAACGCAAACTGCTGTATCATGATTTCTAGCGCAACAACATTCAAGAATTCTTTCCATGAACAATTCCATGGCAGTCTACGCTCGAAGGTGTATTTGTAGGCTGGACAGCTGAAAAGGCACTCCCTCTAGGGTATGGCATACCATCATTCCACGCAGTTGCTGAGGGAGCCCCTCAGCAACCACGTGTTATTGCCCTCGCTTCTTTGTCTGTCCATCTACAGTATCCCGCTGTTGTCTTGCAATCTTCAGTAAAATTTTGACAAATATTTGTAACTGTCCTGTTGCAGCTGGATACTGGTGGAATGGTCCTCTTGTACTAAATGTACTAAACATTATTAATCATTTCAATAACCTAAACCCTACATATATTGTCGAGTTTGGACAAGTCCCAAGTGCAACTTGAGATCCCACCTCTGGAAGCAGCTACAGTATCACATTCATCGTGTCCCACCTCTATAAGAGAGAGAATCTTTACTCTTTTTACTTATCTTGAGTGTACACCGACTGACCGACTATTCAGTTACGAGCTAACTGGATGGACCACATCGGTCACGTGCAGTGGGGCCCGCGATATGATGGCCATAGCCACCGACGACCACAAAGTGCAACTGATACGCTGGTAGATGCGTGTGCGAATCGTAGCGTCCGAGGTGTGGCATTTCGTGGCTACACGTGGCACAAACTCTTCGATAAATAATGCGTATCCGGAGAAGGGGCACCGAGGGAGTCGAAGACCAGAGGTTGGAATCGGAAACCTGGGTCCCGGGAGGGCAGAGAGGGGGGACCAGGCGCCTTGACAGCTTGTGCTGTAGGTCCTGGATCTTGCGATGGTGCATGAGGGCGGCAGCCCCACCGGCGACTTGCGTCGCTTTGGTGATGGAGGTCTGCTTGAACGGAGACGTGACGGCGACGTCACATGCAATGGGTCGGTCTGGTAGGGCAGCTTCAGTGTCACGGGGGGATGCACGAGGAGAATGTCAGCGGGCCTGTAGTCCGTCCCGGGGAGGAGATTCTCAGCTTCGAACTCGTAGTCAAGGCCGGCGGCGCGGAACACGTGCCACGCGAATACATTGCGAACGGAGTTGTGGCGGTGAATGCGCCCGAACTCTGAGACGCAGCGGTCGGCGGCATGGTCACCGTGGACATCCATGTCCTGCTGGCAGTGGTGGCATTTCAATGGCACCGAGTCTGTGTAGACTGGGAGACCGAGGTGCCTGCGCAGCATGATGCTCCAGTGTGCTGATGACACCTTCGTCGCTGTGGTGGGGTGGGCCCATAAGAACGCGCCGCACCGGTGTTACGGAAGGCCAAGCCTCGAATCCGGCGACGTGTGGACGTGTCGGAGTGGCAGCTAGGATGTGGCACTCTCTTCCATAGTTCATCCTCCCAAAACTCCTTTGCCCTGGCTTCTTGCTGCGCCCGATTTAGATGAGATTGCAGGTTGACGGGCATGGCGGCAAGGGAGGCGGGTTCAAAGGGGCCTAGGTCGGTGGCAAACGGGTCATCTTGGATCTGTCGGACGAAATCGCGCAGGGGCCGGCGTGCCTGGTTGACGAGGAAATGTCGGTCACCCCGTGCCTGTTTCCCAAGGACGGCGACGGAGCGGGGTGTTGCATAGTCAGCGGTGCGTAGGCGGGCGGGGGCAGCTTCCAGAATGCTGGCGGCGACAGCCGCGTGCAGTGCAGGGCCAATCCTTGAGAACCCGTGCCCCCCGAGACGGAGTGGGAGACAAGCTTGTTCCCATGCGTCGTCGGTGAGGGGGACCTTATGGAGCGTGGCGTAAGCGGCTCGCTGCACTGAGTCGAACTCCCTTGCAGGCTCCGCGGCATGCTGAGGGTCCGTGATGTGCGCAAATTCGCACACGAAAAAATTTAGATGAGGACCATAATTGTATACAGTATTGGAACTGGGAAGATATTTTACAGTTTTTGAATTTGCAAGATATTTTTAATTTGGGTGAGTGTGGCAAATTCATCGGTTGATTTTTTATTTTAGACACGCTGTCATAGTGGATGTCAGTACAGTTCTAGGTTGTGGTGATACTACGAGTGACTCTGAAAGGTCTATATAATGGCCACATCAATTCCCACCCCTGGCCGATGGGTGGCTGGCATGGTATGGCACCTAGATATTTACCTTGAGGAAATATCTTCTAATGTCTCTCTGGTTCACACGATTCCCGTGAATGCGTTTTATGGTATTTAGTATGTTTGATTGAGACTTTAGGATTAGCCGAAAGGTCTATATAAGCTGAGTAAAGTGCTTCCTCCTTGAGAGGTCAAGCAAGTTGGCAGACAACTTCAGGTCAAGCTCCGAGTAGTAGGAAGTTGAGAGTCAACTTCAAACCCAAGAAAACTTTTTCCTAAGCAGGTCGCAGAGAATCAGTGGTAGACGCTGCCCCTTTTATACTTGCTTGTAGCCCTCTCAACTCTCTCCATATACACTGCTTTTTATTTGTTCAACTATACCACGGTAGCACTTTTGTCGCTCGCAACACCTCCGTCTTGGGGTAGTTGGTTCTAAGTATCTCTTCTCCCGACGATTTACCCCTATCATTTGGTACTCTTGTGGAGGGGGTTGCACCCGAGGTATTCGAGTTGAGCAGTCTAGGAACCATTCGAGGGGATTTCTTTTCTGTAATCATGGATCTCAACGCTGCTCGTATAACGTTCACAGGGGGCAAGAATGAAGACGTTGAGGAGTTTCTCTATACATATGTCAACGTTGTGATGCGTGAGAAGAGCGATGAAGAAGGCCGAAAGTATTTCGCCTATCTTCATGGTGACGCAAAGCACAAATATAAGGCCAAGTTTATCAACGGGTGGTCTCTTAACGGGAAATGGGCGTAACTTCGGTGAGGTATGTGAGTGGCTTGTGAAAGAATATGCTAAGCAGGTAGAACCAGATGAGATGATTCGTACCGCCATAGAGGCCCGGCTCAACTTCGACGATTTGTTAAGCTCATTGGTATACTTGTGTGATCTCTATGAAAAGGCTGGGTTCAACGCCCAAGCCAAGTACGGAATGCTGCGTAAGGCGGCGATGGGGGATAAGCGGCTCTCCGATTTCCTCCTCATCAAGGGCCCTCACACTTTTAATGAACTGAAGGGTACCATAGTAGAATTTGTCAAAAATTCGGAGACGTTTCAGTCACTAAGTGATGACCGAGGGAAACCCACATCTATGCCGATCGTACATCCTGAAAAGAATTATCAAAGGCCAGCTACTAGCGCAGCAGCATTGGAATCAGTCAGGAGCGATGTCAAAAACTTGGAAGAAAGGTTGGAAACCCGATTCGATAATCGACTTGACATGATAACCTCGCAGTTGGAAAGCCTTACTCTTACCATTAAGAAGAACCAGTCTGGGGCCCCCAAGGCCGCAGAAGTCTGTTCCTACTGTCACAAGCCTGGACACTTTGCAAATAGGTGTCCTGATAATCCACATAGAAACACTCGTTGTGGAAAGTGCGGTCGTTACGGGCATCATGAAAGTAACTGCTGGTCTAAAGACAACAGAAGAGCAAATTTATCGGACGCAAGGAGTGAGTCAGGACCAGAGATGAAAATCTTACAAAACAGAAGGATCAAAGGTTGGCGGATGCCGGTAACGTATCCATCGCTGAAGAAATCAGTCAAGTTAATGTGACAAAAAGGGATGGGGAAGGGAACGTTTTGTCGAAAAAACCTAGGCTAGATTATGGAATGCTGGAGCATATCCCAGCACCTGTACCTCCTCGAACCAAGAGGCTTGATCAAGTTGTTCCAGGGTGGGAAACACTTCGGCCAAGAAGACGAAAAGAGTAAGAAATTTAAGAGTATCCCGAAGGACGTACTAGAATATGTGAAGAAGTACAATTTGGTGGCTGAGCTTGCATCGGCCCCAACTGGGATAACGTTTGGTCAACTTTTGAGGGGCGACGCAGAGGACGAGAAAGAACTCAAAAAAATTATCAGGTCTAATAAGTCCGCTAAGGGTAAGAAACTGTTTCTTCAATCGGCCTCGACAGCACCAAGACGTCTTAAACTAGTACCAGTCAAAGTATTGGGAATGCAAACCCAAGCTCTTTTCGATTCGGGCGCTGTTCCAAACCTTATTTCAGAAACTTTGGTGACAGATCTAGGTCTTGAAATTATTCCAACTACTCGAAGAATAACTGTGGCGGATGGAACCGTATCAAAATGCATGGGCACTGTTGACAAGGTTTCCGTGTTCTTTGGGGACTCTAAAGTTGATGTAGACTTTCTTGTCATGCCGGATCTCCCTTTCGATGCAATCATTGGCTGCCCTACCATGGAAAGACTAGGGACCTGCATTGACTTGGGCAACCAAATCGTTTCAGTTAATGTTGACGGCAGAACGTGAAGATGCCCCTGGATTTCGACAAAAGCACACATCCGGAAGATTGAAAGAAACGGACAGTGAAGATTTCACTTCTAGCTATGACAGCGAAGATTCGAACCAACTAACACTTTCGGAAGTGGAGAAGGGTACGCTCGGGGGATACTGAACATGGCATGGGATGATTATGATTCTGGGTTTGAAACAGATGAAGATGGAATTCTAGGGTAGGTTGACACCTGAATGTGTTTCTTTTTGCGATAATATCGAATCAAAGGACGGAATTCGGAGCATGAAAGAAGATTACAATTGCAAGGAAAACAGGAATATATCGATTCCATATCTGAAGATGTGAGCACGCCGGAAGAGGTCCTTCAAAATTTGAGGTGAGATCAAGAAAAAAGCGCCAAATGGCAGAAATCAAGAAAAGTGCAGCACCTTCCGCCCCGCCTCATGAAATATCCGACATGTTAACATCTTCCGAAGTAATTGCATGGAGTGTATCAGATTTAAGACAAGCAAGTGTACCGGTCACTCACTCATTTGAACTTACCGATACTCAACCAATTTACCACAGGCCTAGACGTCAACCGCCAAAATATGACCAATTTATCTCAGAGAATGTTACAAGTATGCTGGAAAATGATATCATTCGGCCAGTTTCATCCCCATGGTCATTTCCAGTTGTGGTCGCACCAAAGAAGGATGGAAAGCTGCGTTTTTGCGTCGATTACCGACAACTGAACCAGAGAATGATACCCGATCGATTTCCGATTCCGAATATGGAGGAAATCCTCGAGGACTTGAAGGACGGGAGATACTTCACCTCAATTGATCTTTACACTGGTTATTGGCAGATTCCATTGGATGAAAAATGCAAGGAAAAAACAACTTTTACCAGCAAAGCCGGTACATTCAGGTTCGAAGTGATGCCTTTTGGTCTCATGAATGCCCCAGCTACATTCCAAAGAATGATGAACGAGGTTTTGAAAGGACTTCCATTTGCAAGAGTTTATATCGATGATGTAGTGATATTCTCAAAAACCTTGGATCAGCACATATCGCATGTCAAGACTGTGGTGGAGAATAGCTGCGTACAGCCTGAAAATTAAGTTAAGCAAATGCTTCTTTGCGAAAACGTCTATCCAATTACTCGGTCATATCGTCGATCAAGAGGGAATTAAAGTGGATCCAGAGAAAACGAAAAAAATCAAGTTGGCACCAAGGCCCGCTTCAAAGACGGAGGTTCGAAGCTTCTTAGGACTGGCCTCATATTACAGGAGATTTATCAAAGATTTCGCCAAGACTGCAGCACCGTTACATGCCAGCACAACAAAGAACGGAAAATTTTTATGGAACAAGGAAATGCAAACCGCATTTGAAGAGCTTAAAGATAAGCTATGTGTCCCCCCAGTGCTCATGTATCCAGATTTCAAGAGACCATTTGTTGTGGAGACAGATGCCTCAGAACGGTCTTTGGGTGCCGTTTTGTCCCAAAAAGATGAAAACGGAAGACTACACCCGGTTCAATTCGCAAGTCGCACTCTGAATGATGCGGAAAGGAGATACTCAGTCTGCGAAAAGAAGCGCTCGCTGTTGTCTTCGCACTGAAAAAGTTTCGCGTATACCTTTTATCACTCGAGAAATTTGTCTTGATAACTGATCACCAGGCACTTAAGACAGCATTCCAAAAGAAAGATGTACATCACCGCTTGGCCCGATGGCTCGACATTTTCGCAGAATATCGGTTTGAAATTGTGTATAGGCCCGGACGCAATAATCAGCCTGCCGACTACCTATCCCGCTTGAGGGATCCACTGATTCCAAATGAAAAAGCTTCCGAGAACATCGTCGGAGTTGCCGAGGTGCAAGTGCCGAACAATAACGAGTACGAAGCTAATATTGACGGACTAATTAAATTCCTGGATGGACTAGAAATGAGAAAGGTTGATATTGAACACAGAAATTGGGTACGCAGGAATCAAAAGGCTTTTACACTATGGAATGGGAAACTCTTCCGACACACGAAAGCCGGTCCTCGACTAGTGGCCCCTTTGAAAGAAAGAATGAAGATCTTGAGGACTTTTCATGATGAGTTAGGGCATTGGGATCTCGAAACAACCAAGAAATTCGTTACTGAGAGATTCTGGTGGCCCAGTATCCATAAGGACGTCTAAATTTCGTGAAAAGCTGCGACAACTGTCAAAAATTCACTCCGATACGAAAGTATAAGACAACCTAGCTTTCCAGTTTCCGGTCTCTTTGAAACCTTTCAATTGACTTTGCCGGCCCATTCAAGGAAACCTCTTCCGGAAACAAATACCTCCTTATAGGGGTGGAACATCTTACTGGATGGCCAATAGCAGTTGCAGTTGAGGAGGCCAATGCTGAAGTGGTCCTGAGATTCATCGAAAAAGAAATAATTGAACCGTTTGGTCTTCCAAAAAGGATCATCTCGGATAACGCCTTTGTTTTACTGCAACTTCACTGCTTCGTTTCTTGGAAGAAAGGATTCAGCTGAAGACAGTTCTCGCATATACGCTCCTATGTCAAACGGAAAGCGGAGAGGATGGTTGGAACCATCAAACGAGCAATATCGAAAACTATGTCGAGAATGAAATCCAGTGGGAAGATGCCTTACCAAAAGTGTTATACGGCTATCGTCGAAGAAGAGGAAGAAGTGGACGGTCACCATTCGAGCTAATGTACGGAAGGCTCCTAGAATGTTACAGAGAGATATGGAAACAAATATTATCGATGAAGAGAGTAGAGAGTCGAACTACTGGCCACGAAGCTGGAGATCACACCGCGCGCTAACACAGACAAGAAATAAGATGAAGAGCCTCCAGTCCAAACTTTCCAGTCGGCTCTAAAGTACTTGTAGCACACGGAAAGCAATGCACAGGCTGTGAAGTGGCCGGCCTTCCAAACAAAGTACTCGAATCCTTGCATCGTCACGGAGGAAAGACACCCGCACTATAAGCTCTGTTCAAGCTCAGGGAAGAGATCAAGGAGGGCATCCATGCACGTCGTCTAGTCCCTTACCATCAGAGGCCTGAAGAATTCCTTCTCACACAGGACTATGCGCAACCACGGGCATACTCATCTTTAACTATAGAATGATTCCTATGGGAGGAAAAAGGGCCTGGGAATGGATCATCTCGATTACGCGTGACTACTACGAACTCCACGTAATCATCCATTTCTACATTAATATATGCCTATGTTTTCGTACGTTGAACGGACCATTGCTACCTCAAGAAGATTTCCGACTATTGATCAGAGTTCTATTCTCATTCCAAAACGGAAGGTTCACGGAAGCAGGTCCAGAGTTTGTGGAAGTCATATATCATTACTCTATAGGAGGTATGGAATGGTAGCTATCGGAGACTTGTCGCAAACATATCTGAACATTATCCGTCCAGTTTACGTATTTCTCAAGAACAACCAAGATGTGCGACTGAGAGGTTACAGCTTGCCCCCTGATATGGAATATCGACTGGTCCCATATCCTCTATGGGAACCTTACGTTGCTCCGCTCAGAAATACAACCTCAGCCGAAGACCAGGATCCTCCCGAGGCCGTGATGATGATACGAGCTGGACCATCAAGTGATCGGGGCGGATCATCGAAGAGGGCAAGGCGTCGGGAGCAGCGAGGAAGATCGCCAAGAAGATCGCCTCAAACACCGCCTAGTCTCCCAGGGGGAAACTATGCATCCTTAATTATTGGACGGCTACCAATTAGACGTTGGCTTCGCGAAATGACAGAGGACCCACGAGAAGCAGAAGTAATTTCCTTTTTTGCATTAGTATTTGCATGTGCTTCCAGACCATTCACGGGGCGCACCTTACTCGTGAGGACTCAGTCCTTATGTTGCGAGTTTTTTTCTCCTTCAGATACCCGTTTCTGGACCCGTTGCCAGAAAAGTTTGCATACTACGTTTATTACCTCACATTTGGAAGGTTTGGAGAAGTGAAACGGGAGGAGCTCATTAGAGAACACTATGAAACCATACGCCGAATCTACGAAACTCTTGACCAAGGAGATGAGCCGGTCATCGCACGGTACACACTCTCTCATCATATTGGAAATGAGCTACTACCATATCCTTATAGTGAACCCTATACTCTCCCTGATGAATGGATAGAACTCCCACAAGAACAACAAGAGCAGTGACGAGCCGGGACGTTCGTCTTGAGCGGGAGGGCGTGATGTGCGCAAATTCGCACACGAAAAAATTTAGATGAGGACCATAATTGTATACAGTATTGGAACTGGGAAGATATTTTTACAGTTTTTGAATTTGCAAGATATTTTTAATTTGGGTGAGTGTGGCAAATTCATCGGTTGATTTTTTATTTTAGGACACGCTGTCATAGTGGATGTCAGTACAGTTCTAGGTTGTGGGTGATACTACGAGTGACTCTGAAAGGTCTATATAATGGCCACATCAATTCCCACCCCTGGCCGATGGGTGGCTGGCATGGGTATGGCACCTAGATATTTACCTTGAGGAAATATCTTCTAATGGTCTCTCTGGTTCACACGATTCCCGTGAATGCGTTTTATGGTATTTAGTATGTTTGATTGAGACTTTAGGATTAGCCGAAAGGTCTATATAAGCTGAGTAAAGTGCTTCCTCCTTGAGAGGTCAAGCAAGTTGGCAGACAACTTCAGGTCAAGCTCCGAGTAGTAGGAAGTTGAGAGTCAACTTCAGACCCTAGAAAACTTTTTCCTAAGCTGGTCGCAGAGCATCAGTGGTAGACCCTGCCCCTTTTATACTTGCTTGTAGCCCTCTCAACTCTCTCCCATATACACTCCTTTTTATTTGTTCAACTATACCACGGTAGCACTTTTGTCGCTCGCAACACCTCCGTCTTGGGGTAGTTGGTTCTAAGTATCTCTTCTCGACGATTTACCCCTATCAGTAACATCAAAAAAATCGGTCCCTCCGCTGCTTCTCATTGCCTGGATGTCTGGTCTCGTGCGGTGGAGACCATGGCGTGGCTCTACGACAGGATGACGAGCAGCTCTTGCCAGGTCTTTCGCGAGAAGGGTTACTTGGCGATCGTGTCGGTTGATCCTTTGGGCTCCATGCAAGCAGTGCATCAGATGATCGCCATGTACATCGAGTGTGTCCGGGCAATTCCTTCTCGGGCATGGCGTGCCAGGGTGAAAAGTGGGACTTGACAGTAGTATTGAAGCCACACGAGAATTCTCGAGGTTCAATGCTTGTCTGTAGTCCGGGGCATGGGGGACAATACACCCATTCCTTGGCTCCCGGGAGGGCCATAGACGCGCGAAACGCCTGCCTCCTCGAATCCCCAAGAGGAATTCCTTCTTGCACTGCTTCATGGATTGCGTCCGTCAGCGTCTTTTGCGAAGGTGTTTTTTGCGAGCAAATTACGCTGAACGGGATAATCCTAGACGGCAGGCAAGAGGTCGACCATCTCCGATGGGCATCTGCAGCTGCTTCGTATGTTCCTAGTTCCTTTATAGGGTTGGGAGCAAGGTCTCGCAAAGCTTGCTAGATGATGAGCTAGAAGCCAAGAACGCCGCAGCCGCGATGTTCTTCGCGGAGGTGAGTCCGATCCCAAGAGATGGTTTTTTCTTGTCCTTTGGTGTGACCGGCAGCTGGAGTTCTCGGAATACTTCCGAATCCAGTACTCCCCCTGCCAATTTTCGAACACAGTCCTCCATCATCCTGTCGAACTCTTCCGCTCCTTCTCCAGTGCAAGACGGGGGCACTACCCGCAACAAATAGCCTACTTTGCAAACGCCAAAACAGTTGCGCAGTAGCTGGAATGCCACTTTCCTATTCTCAAGGTCAGCAATGGTCTCGAGGAATGGTCTGAGGGATGAGACATGGTTCGTAAAGGACCGTGTGGTGTATTCCTTAGTACCGACGGGGGCGTTCAGGACGGAAGTACCCTCGCTGTACTCTTGCTTAATCCCGTCTGGGTAGAGACTCTGTGCTGACCCTGGAGGGGCTGTAGGCCACCAGACGGTGCACTTCGGCAGCGACAAGTGCAGTCCTCGGCTTTCAGCATCCACGGAGCGAAGTACTTCGATGGCTTTGACGAGTTGGTCGTGGCGCCCGATAATGTACCCGTCATCGTGGTACCACAGTTGGAGTAACAACTTTGCCAAGTCTCTGTTCTCCCTTCCTCTGAACTGAAGAGTTCTTGTATTTTGAGGATAATAGGGTGCAGCACCAGGTCGAAGAGGAGGCCTCCAAGATTGTCTCCCTGTTGGGTCCCGCAGACGCTTCTTATTGTTTGACTACCTATCCACAGGAATGCGGGCTCGTTTGCATAGCAATATGAGACCCAAGGATGTAACTCTGGGAACAGCTGTCTCACCGCGGTCGGAAAAGCGGGTCTGCTGCACATATTAAAAGCGTTCTTGAGATCGACAGTCAATAACCCATATACTGGGTTACTGCCGTACTCCTGGACGACTCGTCGGATTCCGTGCACGACTGTGTCGGTACCCGACTTTGTGGCGATACCCACTTGGAGAGGTTGGAGGTAGTCTGCCGCCTTCTCGGACACTCGCTTCATTAAGCAACTACCGACTAACCTGCGCAGCGTCTCCCAACGGCGATCGGCCTGGGCGACATGTCCTTCTTCGCCAACGGGGTAAGTAGAGCACCAGCGATCCAAGGAGCGAGAACGGCTGGTGCTTTTCCAGTTGCTAGAACATTAACAAGTCTCGTAAGAGCTGCCAAAAAGCCTGAATTCCCCGATGAGGATGGACATCTTAGCAATTCTACCAGGTGGCAAGGCTTTAGACCTGAGCCTCCGGGAGAGGATCCTGGTTTAAAAGCCCTGATAGCGCCAAGGACTTCGTCTTCAGTGAGCCGTCGGAAACTGTAGTTGGTAGAAGATGTTCCCCTGACTGGAGTTGTTTCATCGGGGGCCTGCTGGGGATGTTTATCGATAAGGGCATCGATTACATCACTGGTAGCTGGTAGAACACCTAGCGAGCGCAAAGCTTGTGCAGCCTTTCCGTATGCACCTTCTTTGGCCTTTTTTCGCCCGTTTTACATTGGCCTGTTGCTGGTCCGAAGTGGACCGAGCTCGTGCGGTGCGGTGTTTGGGCTGGTCGAGTGCTTGCGCCCATAGTGTTCTGAAGTGCCCCGCGTTCCATAAATCTATTCTTTCCCTCATTTTGTCCGTAATAGAGAGCCACCGGTATTCACTGGAGCAGGAATCTGACGAGTGAATGTTCGTGAGCATTACTGCTGGGAACAGAAATATTTTGTGAGCGCCTGAGTTGCTCGTGAATTATCAGCAAGACAAGCGTTCACTGCATCGTCCATCGACTTTGCATACGTCTCTGCTAGGGGGAAACGTTTGGGTGTTTTACTGGACAACCACGGAACTTGGTCGGTATATGCGACATGACTGGGTGTGAGTTGTGAAGATCTCTTTTAGAGATGGCAGAGACTGTTCAGAAAGATCGGGGGTTTGAGACGCGATGTCGGGCCTCTGGTTTGGAGGTGCGGGAGCTGGGTCATCTGAAACCGGTAACGGTGTAATGAAGTCGACCACCTCCAAAGGAATGTGCTCCAGGACAACGTGATCCATGCCAGCGATTAAAAACTGTTCCTCCGCCAACTTTCCGCGATTAATTGCTGCTTTTCCTCTCTGATCGGGCTGCGAATGACTATACCTCCTAACCAGACAGCCAGCCGACCGTCTTCGTTATTATAGTCCGCAATGACCCTCCAGTGCCAACGAGGGCAGGAGTGGATTTGTGTGCCGCGAGCCTAGAAATTAAGCGTCAGAAGAGAAGCACAACAGCGATAGGACGGATCCTCCTGTTTGGCTTCGCCAGCGCAGTAGGACGGCCTCCGCCGAAATACGGGCTAAGTTCGGTCGCCAGATCACAGTTCAAACAGAGTTTGAGGAACTTTGTCAGAGCATGAAGGCAATCTCTGTCAGGCGTGACTCCACCTGCCGGGCGAAGCAGCATCATCGCAGGAACACTGGGGATAGACCATCGGCCCCAGGAAACGGTTGAAGGATCCAGGCTGTGAATGGCACGGCGGACATCGGAGATCGAGAACTTGAGCGCAAGAGGCAAATGGTGAGGGGATTTAAGAGTGATTGGAACAGTAGACAGAGGATGGAGAGAAGCAAAGTATTGAAAATTAGATTCGACGGGGGAATATGGTGGATCAACTTGGAGAAGGGCTGTGGTGGCCCAGGAAGGGCTACCACGGGAGAGCAAACGTAGGAATCTTCGAAGGGCCGTGTCAGGGCGGACGAAGGAGGGAGGGGTGGAATCGGAGAGGGGAGGGCGGAGGTGAGCAAGGAAGTAGACTCGTCGAAGAGGTCATCAAAGAGGGGGCGGGAAGCCATTCGGATGTGGTCAACAAGGCAAAAGCAATTTTCATGGCTTTCCTTAAAGGGGATCGTTTGTAAAAGCCTTCTTCACATCCACGAGTCGATGCTTCTAGTTTTGCCTGTGATGTGCGCAAATTCGCACACGAAAAAATTTAGATGAGGACCATAATTGTATACAGTATTGGAACTGGGAAGATATTTTTACAGTTTTGAATTTGCAAGATATTTTTAATTTGGGTGAGTGTGGCAAATTCATCGGTTGATTTTTTATTTTAGGACACGCTGTCATAGTGGATGTCAGTACAGTTCTAGGTTGTGGGTGATACTACGAGTGACTCTGAAAGGTCTATATAATGGCCACATCAATTCCCACCCCTGGCTGATGGGTGGCTGGCATGGGTATGGCACCTAGATATTTACCTTGAGGAAATATCTTCTAATGGTCTCTCTGGTTCACACGATTCCCGTGAATGCGTTTTATGGTTATTAGTATGTTTGATTGAGACTTTAGGATTAGCCGAAAAGTCTATATAAGCCGCGTAAACTGCTTCCTTTAGTGGAGGTGAAGCAAGTTGGCAGACAACTTCAAGCCAAGTCCTGGCCAGTAGGGAGTTGAGAGTCAACTTCAGACCCAAGAACCCTTTTTCCTACGCTGCTCCCAGAGAATCAGTGGTAGACCCTGCCCTTTTATACTTGCTTGTAGCCCTCTCAACTCTCTCCCATATACACTCCTTTTTATTTGTTCAACTATACCACGGTAGCACTTTTGTCGCTCGCAACACCTCCGTCTTGGGGTAGTTGGTTCTAAGTAATCTCTTCTCCGACGATTTACCACTATCATTTGGTACTCTTGTGGAGGGGTTGCACCCGAGGTATTCGAGTTGAGCAGTCTTAGGGAACCATTCGAGGGGATCTCTTTTCTGTAATCATGGATCTCAACGCTGCTCGTATAACGTTCACAGGGGCAAGAATGAAGACGTTGAGGAGTTTCTCTATACATATGTCAACGTTGTGATGCGTGAGAAGAGCGATGAAGAGAAGGCCGAAAGTATCTTCGCCTATCTTCATGGTGACGCAAAGCACAAATATAAGGCCAAGTTTATCAACGGGTGGTCTCTTAACGGGAATGGGCGTAACTTCGATGAGGTATGTGAGTGGCTTGTGAAAGAATATGCTAAGCAGGTAGAACCAGATGAGATGATTCGTACCGCCATAGAGGCCCGGCTCAACTTCGACGATTTGTTAAGCTCATTGGTATACTTGTGTGATCTCTATGAAAAGGCTGGGTTCAACGCCCAAGCCAAGTACGGAATGCTGCGTAAGGCGGCGATGGGGGATAAGCGGCTCTCCGATTTCCTCCTCATCAAAGGCCCTCACACTTTTAATGAACTGAGGGGTACCATAGTAGAATTTGTCAAAAATTCGGAGACGTTTCAGTCACTAAGTGAAATGCCGACGGAAACCCGTACATCTATGCCGATCGTACATCCTGAAAAGAATTATCAAAGGCCAGCGACTAGCGCAGCAGCATTGGAATCAGTCAGGAGCGATGTCAAAAACTTGGAAGAAAGGTTGGAAACCCGATTCGATAATCGACTTGACATGATAACCTCGCAGTTGGAAAGCCTTACTCTTACCATTAAGAAGAACCAGTCTGGGGCCCCCAAGGCCGCAGAAGTCTGTTCCTACTGTCACAAGCCTGGACACTTTGCAAATAGGTGTCCTGATAATCCAGATAGAAACACTCGTTGTGGAAAGTGCGGTCGATATGGGCATCATGAAAGTAACTGCTGGTCTAAAGACAACAGAAGAGCAAATTTATCGGACACAAGGAGCGAGTCAGGACCAGAGATGAAAATCTTACAAAACAGAAAGGATCACAAGTTGACGGATGCCGGTAACGTATCCATCGCTGAAGAAATCAGTCAAGTCAATGTGACAAAAAGGGATGGGGAAGGGAACATTTTATCGAAGAAACCTAGGCTAGATTATGGAATGCTGGAACATATCCCAGCACCTGTACCTCCTCGAACCAAGAGGTCTGATCAAGTTGTTCCAGGAGTTGGAGTCACTCCGGCCAAGAAGACGAAAAGAGTAAGAAATTTAAGAATATCCCAAAGGACGTACTAGAATATGTGAAGAAGTACAATTTGGTGGCTGAGCTTGCATCAGCCCCAACTGGGATAACGTTTGGTCAACTTTTGAGGGGCGACGCAGAGGACGCGAGGAAAGAACTCAAAAAAATTATCAGGTCTAATAAGTCCGCTAAGGTAAGAAACTGTTTCTTCAATCGGCCTCGACAGCACCAAGACGTCTTAAACTAGTACCAGTCAAAGTATTGGGAATGCAAACCCAAGCTCTTTTCGATTCGGGCGCTGTTCCAAACCTTATCTCAGAAACTTTGGTGACAGATTTAGGTCTCGAAATTATTCCAACTACTCGAAGAATAACTGTGGCGGATGGAACCGTCTCAAAATGCATGGGCACTGTTAACAAGGTTTCCGTGTTCTTTGGGGACTCTAAAGTTTTTTTTCTCGTCATGCCGGAGCTCCCTTTCGATGCAATCATTGGCTGTCCTACCATGGAAAGACTAGGGACCTGCATTGACTTGGGCAACCAAATCGTTTCAGTTAATGTTGACGGCAGAAACGTGAAGATGCCCCTGGATTTCGACAAAAGCACACATCCGGAAGATCTAAGAGAGACCGACAGTGAAGATTTCACTTCTAGCTATGACAGCGAAGATTCCGAACCAACTAACACTTTCGGAAGTGGAGAAGGGTACGCTCGGGGGATACTGAACATGGCATGGGACGATTATGATTCTGGGTTTGAAACAGATGAAGAATGGAATTCTAGGGTAGGTTTGACACCTGAATGTGTTTCTTTTTGCGATAATATCGAATCAAAGGACGGAATTCGGGGCATGAAAGAAGATTACAATTGCACGGAAAACAAGGATATATCGAATTCCATATCTGAAGATGTGAGCACGCCGGAAGAGGTCCTTCAAAATTTGGAGGGTGAGGATCAAGAAAAGGACCAGCGCCAAATTGGAGAAATTCAAGAAAAAGTACAGCACCTTCCAGCCCCCGCCTCAATGATAATATCCGACATGTTAACATCTTCCGAAGTAATTGCATGGAGTGTATCAGATTTAAGACAAGCAAGTGTACGGTCACTCACTCATTTGAACTTACCGATACTCAACCAATTTACCACAGGCCTAGACGTCAACCGCCAAAATATGACCAATTTATCTCAGAGAATGTTACAAGTATGCTGGAAAATGATATCATTCGGCCAGTTTCATCCCCATGGTCATTTCCAGTTGTGATCGCACCAAAGAAGGATGGAAAGCTGCGTTTTTGCGTCGATTACCGACAACTGAACCAGAGAATGATACCCGATCGATTTCCGATTCCGAATATGGAGGAAATCCTCGAGGACTTGAAGGACGGGAGATACTTCACCTCAATTGATCTTTACACTGGTTATTGGCAGATTCCATTGGATGAAAAATGCAAGGAAAAAACAACTTTTACCAGCAAAGCCGGTACATTCAGGTTCGAAGTGATGCCTTTTGGTCTCATGAATGCCCAGCTACATTCCAAAGAATGATGAACGAGGTTTTGAAAGGACTTCCATTTGCAAGAGTTTATATCGATGATGTAGTGATATTCTCAAAACCTTGGATCAGCACATATCGCATGTCAAGACTGTGGTGGAGAAAATAGCTGCGTACAGCCTGAAAATTAAGTTAAGCAAATGCTTCTTTGCGAAAACGTCTATCCAATTACTCGGCATATCGTCGATCAAGAGGGAATTAAAGTGGATCCAGAGAAAACGAAAAAAATCAAGTTGGCACCAAGGCCCGCTTCAAAGACGGAGGTTCGAAGCTTCTTAGGACTGGCCTCATATTACAGGAGATTTATCAAAGATTTCGCCAAGACTGCAGCACCGTTACATGCCAGCACAACAAAGAACGGAAAATTTTTATGGAACAAGGAAATGCAAACCGCATTTGAAGAGCTTAAAGATAAGCTATGTGTCCCCCCAGTGCTCATGTATCCAGATTTCAAGAGACCATTTGTTGTGGAGACAGATGCCTCAGAACGGTCTTTGGGTGCCGTTTTGTCCCAAAAAGATGAAAACGGAAGACTACACCCGGTTCAATTCGCAAGTCGCACTCTGAATGATGCGGAAAGGAGATACTCAGTCTGCGAAAAAGAAGCGCTCGCTGTTGTCTTCGCACTGAAAAAGTTTCGCGTATACCTTTTATCACTCGAGAAATTTGTCTTGATAACTGATCACCAGGCACTTAAGACAGCATTCCAAAAGAAAGATGTACATCACCGCTTGGCCCGATGGCTCGACATTTTCGCAGAATATCGGTTTGAAATTGTGTATAGGCCCGGACGCAATAATCAGCCTGCCGACTACCTATCCCGCTTGAGGGATCCACTGATTCCAAATGAAAAAGCTTCCGAGAACATCGTCGGAGTTGCCGAGGTGCAAGTGCCGAACAATAACGAGTACGAAGCTAATATTGACGGACTAATTAAATTCCTGGATGGACTAGAAATGAGAAAGGTTGATATTGAACACAGAAATTGGGTACGCAGGAATCAAAAGGCTTTTACACTATGGAATGGGAAACTCTTCCGACACACGAAAGCCGGTCCTCGACTAGTGGCCCCTTTGAAAGAAAGAATGAAGATCTTGAGGACTTTTCATGATGAGTTAGGGCATTGGGATCTCGAAACAACCAAGAAATTCGTTACTGAGAGATTCTGGTGGCCCAGTATCCATAAGGACGTCTATAACTTCGTGAAAAGCTGCGACAACTGTCAAAAATTCACGCCAATACGAAAGTATAAGACAACTCTAGGCTTTCCAGTTTCCGGTCTCTTTGAAACCTTTTCAATTGACTTTGCCGGCCCATTCAAGGAAACCTCTTCCGGAAACAAATATCTCCTTATAGGGGTGGAACATCTTACTGGATGGCCAATAGCAGTTGCAGTTGAGGAGGCCAATGCTGAAGTGGTCCTGAGATTCATCGAAAAAGAAATAATTGAACCGTTTGGTCTTCCAAAAAGGATCATCTCGGATAACGCACTTTGTTTTACTGCAACTTCACTGCTTCGTTTCTTGGAAGAAAAAGGTATTCAGCTAAAGACAGTTCTCGCATATGCTCCTATGTCAAACGGGAAAGCGGAGAGGATGGTTGGAACCATCAAACGATCAATATCGAAAACTATGTCCGAGAATGAAATCCAGTGGGAAGATGCCTTACCAAAAGTGTTATACGGCTATCGGCGAAGAAGAGGAAGAAGTGGACGGTCACCGTTTGAGCTAATGTACGGAAGAGCTCCTAGAATGTTACAGAGAGATATGGAAACAAATGTTATCGATGAAGAGAGTAGAGAGGTCGAACTATTGGCCACCGAAAGCTGGAGATCACACCGCGCGCTAACACAGACAAGAAATAAGGATGAAGAGCCTCCAGTCCAAACTTTCTCAGTCGGCTCTAAAGTACTTGTAGCACACGGAAAAGCAATGCAACAGGCTGTGAAGTGGCCGGCTTTCCAAACAAAGTACTCGAACCCTTGCATCGTCACGGAGGAAAGACACCCGCATTATAAGCTCTGTTCAAGCTCAGGGAAGAGATCAAGGAGGGCAATCCATGCACGTCGTCTGGTCCCTTACCATCAGAGGCCTGAAGAATTCCTTCTCACACAGGACTATGCGCAACCACGAGGCATACTCATCTTTAACTATAGAATGATTCCTATGGGAGGAAAAAGGGCCTGGGAATGGATCATCTCGATTACGCGTGACTACTACGAACTCCACGTAATCATCCATTTCTACATTAATATATGCCTATGTTTTCGTACGTTGAACGGACCATTGCTACCTCAAGAAGATTTCCGACTATTGATCAGAGTTCTATTCTCATTCCAAAACGGAAGGTTCACGGAAGCAGGTCCAGAGTTTGTGGAAGTCATATATCATTACTCTATAGGGAGGTATGGAATGGTAGCTATCGGAGACTTGTCGCAAACATATCTGAACATTATCCGTCCAGTTTACGTATTTCTCAAGAACAACCAAGATGTGCGACTGAGAGGTTACAGCTTGCCCCCTGATATGGAATATCGACTGGTCCCATATCCTCTATGGGAACCTTACGTTGCTCCGCTCAGAAATACAACCTCAGCCGAAGACCAGGATCCTCCCGAGGCCGTGATGATGATACGAGCTGGACCATCAAGTGATCGGGCGGATCATCGAAGAGGGCAAGGCGTCGGGAGCAGCGAGGAAGATCGCCAAGAAGATCGCCTCAAACACCGCCTAGTCTCCCAGGGGGAAACTATGCATCCTTAATTATTGGACGGCTACCAATTAGACGTTGGCTTCGCGAAATGACAGAGGACCCGAGAAGCAGAAGTAATTTCCTTTTTTGCAATTAGTATTTGCATGTGCTTCCAGACCATTCACGGGGCGCACCTTACTCGTGAGGACTCAGTCCTTATGTTGCGAGTTTTTTTCTCCTTCAGATACCCGTTTCTGGACCCGTTGCCAGAAAAGTTTGCATACTACGTTTATTACCTCACATTTGGAAGGTTTGGAGAAGTGAAACGGGAGGAGCTCATTAGAGAACACTATGAAACCATACGCCGAATCTACGAAACTCTTGACCAAGGAGATGAGCCGGTCATCGCACGGTACACACTCTCTCATCATATTGGAAATGAGCTACTACCATATCCTTATAGTGAACCCTATACTCTCCCTGATGAATGGATAGAACTCCCACAAGAACAACAAGAGCAGTGACGAGCCGGGACGTTCGTCTTGAGCGGGAGGGCGTGATGTGCGCAAATTCGCACACGAAAAAATTTAGATGAGGACCATAATTGTATACAGTATTGGAACTGGGAAGATATTTTTACAGTTTTTGAATTTGCAAGATATTTTTAATTTGGGTGAGTGTGGCAAATTCATCGGTTGATTTTTTATTTTAGGACACGCTGTCATAGTGGATGTCAGTACAGTTCTAGGTTGTGGGTGATACTACGAGTGACTCTGAAAGGTCTATATAATGGCCACATCAATTCCCACCCCTGGCCGATGGGTGGCTGGCATGGGTATGGCACCTAGATATTTACCTTGAGGAAATATCTTCTAATGGTCTCTCTGGTTCACACGATTCCCGTGAATGCGTTTTATGGTATTTAGTATGTTTGATTGAGACTTTAGGATTAGCCGAAAGGTCTATATAAGCTGAGTAAAGTGCTTCCTCCTTGAGAGGTCAAGCAAGTTGGCAGACAACTTCAGGTCAAGCTCCGAGTAGTAGGAAGTTGAGAGTCAACTTCAGACCCTAGAAAACTTTTTCCTAAGCTGGTCGCAGAGCATCAGTGGTAGACCCTGCCCCTTTTATACTTGCTTGTAGCCCTCTCAACTCTCTCCCATATACACTCCTTTTTATTTGTTCAACTATACCACGGTAGCACTTTTGTCGCTCGCAACACCTCCGTCTTGGGGTAGTTGGTTCTAAGTATCTCTTCTCCCGACGATTTACCCCTATCAACATCCACATTGTTTGTAGAAATTCTACCCTTTTCTTGAGCGGATACTCACACGCTCCATAGATTAAATAGACGTTTAGACTGCAGCAATGATGCAAAGACGTATGATGTTCCTTGTGTCCAAGCGAGCAAGATTTGTTGCCCCGCGGCTGATCTTGCTAGTCTTCTCTCCTGTGCCACGATGGATCATGCTCTTGTTCTCTACCGACAAGGCCCCTGCCACGCTCCTTGCTGCAAAAAAAATCGATCCTTTGGCCAATGGCGACTGTTTTTGGTTGCAGTGGTCCACACACTACCCGGTAGCACACGTGTTGACCTGCTTTGCATTACGTTGATTTGCCTGTTTCCCGTTTCTAACATCCGGGATCAACTACCCAGCTGCTCTCTTCCGCCTGTAAGATCGATTTCACGTATTGCCTCTCTGCCATTGCTGCCCTTTTCGTACCTCAAAGCTTTGCTCAGCGCTGCATAAGTGTGCCGACCATGTAGTGGTAAATTAAACTACGATAAAAATTCATCCCTGACACACGAGCTCCGGGTATAGCCCCCTCCAGAATGCCGCGAGGTGCTCAGCGGCCGCAGTTGCACCGTCCACTGCACTCAGTCCCCAAAATTGGAATGCCAGCGCACACCAAATGCTGATGCATTCGATGTTTCCAGACGTTGTGCAACTCGAAAAAAGTTTTTCTGCGAAAACAGAAGAAAACTCGGAGATTTCTTGGTCTACCGCCGTCGGGCCGCCGAAGCGCGACCCAACCGAGCTCACGTTGAGCGCCGACCACACGTTTTGCGCGCGGCTGGGTTGGACAGGATGGTGAAGCGGCCGAGCGCTCAACCAACCAGAATTGAAAGAGACGACGGCGTCGGCGGTTGCGATGACCGGAGTGGTTGATCGGCTGGGGACCGGTTCAAACTTTTGTATGTTTCGTTTTTTGTTTCGCGGAAGAGGTCACGGTCCGTGGTGAACCAAAACGACAGCGGTTTATATGCAGATTGGTCTTGAACGGATCGATTTGAAATTGGGATTTTTTTTTTTTTTGTAGGGGGAATTTTCGGGTTATTTTAATGCATGGAAGATGTGGTCGGTTATATCCACGCGGCTAATGCGTTACGTGGGATAAGTCGTCGCTGATGGGTAACACCTACAAAAAAAAGACATTTTTGTAGGTGTTTTGCGGGAATGGGAGAGGAAATGTGGCAGAAAGGCAATGTTTGGGGTGGTTTTACGGGAATCGGGTGGTTGGTGGGTCTGGTTTTATGGTTGGTTGTTACTTTTTTGATTATTTTGATGGTTGAGGTGTGGCAGGCTTGTAGGGTCTGAAGGGCCTGTGAGGTTTTTTTGAATGCAGTAATCGTGCGGAAGTGGATTGGGTGGAAGAGGGTTGTTGTTTGTTGGTGTTGCTGAATGGGTTTTTCTAGATTTGCAGAAATTTTCTTTGCTTTACGTGCTCCGACGGACAGTGCTGTACATTCTAGTACAGAATTACAAATAATTCAAATTGTACAACCTCCACCGATCAAGTCTCGTACATGTGTCCGACTATCCAGTACTATACATTCCCTCCATCGTCCCCGTTTTTTCAAAGCCGATCGAGTCAATCATTCCGCAACAACCCACACCCAGCAAGCCCAGCAAGCCCAGCAAGCCCAGCAAGCCCACAGGCCCCATCACACCCAACCGCACCGCACCGCACCTCTCCATACCACCTGCACCCAGCATTCCAGACCCTTTTGCCTTCCACCTTCACCCAGGACGGCTCCACGCCACGACAATCCCCTCCATAGCACAAGTGAAAAACGCCGCCTCAGTGCCAGTGCCAGATTCACCTCCACCCTAGCACTCCGTCCGGCGATGTCCTCAGCCCCCCTCCCCACCGCCCAACCTTTACCGCCGACGCAGCCCTCTGAGACCACCGCACAGCCCCTGCCAACCCCGGAAAAAATATTCACGGCGCACACGCCAGTCATGGCACACATTCCCACAAAGTTCCGTGGTTTTCTGGCAGAGACCTATGTGACCGTCATGCAGGACGCCGCACGAGCCTGTCACTGCGGCAGCCTGTCGCAACTGCCGCCGTCACCAAGCTCTTCTTGTTTCCGGCCGTCATATTGACTAACATCTCGTATACAGAGCATGGCACTGAGAACGACGACACCATTCTATCGCTGATACAATGAGAGAACGGATCGAGCTTTGGAACGCAGGGCAGTTTCACACGTTGTGGGAACACGCAGTGAAACCCAACACCCGCACGCACGCTCCATCACCCACCGAGCAGAAAATGCTGAATGTGCGCCGAGCCACCAAGCTGGCCAAGGAAGGGGCATATAGCAAAGCGGCACACGCCTTAAGCTCCCTAGTGGTCCTTCCTCCAACGCCTGACGTCGTTCAGGCACTCCTCAACAAACACACCCAACAGCCAGAGACCGTCCCCAGTGGAAGAGGGGAACATTCATCATGTACTTATGCGGCCTCATTTCGGGACATCAGTGAGGAGGAGGTTATTGGAGCCGTCAGAGGTTTCAAACCGGGATCTTCTGGGGAGGGTCCGGTCTTAGGCCGAACCATATCGAGGAACTGCTCAGGCCTCCCTTTCATCGGGCCCGTCAGGTTTCCTACAAGCTCTCACTCGTGTCGTTAACATTCCGGCCTTCGGACGAGCCCCAGCTGCCCTCTCCCCTTGGATATCTGTGTGCACCTCACCCCGTTGGCCAAGAAGGACGGGACTCCCTGAGCCATCGCCGTTCGTGAAACGCTTCGTAGATTGATCGGCAGCTGCTTGATGAAACGAGCTACGAGAAAGTCTGCCAACCATCTCCAACCGCTGCAACTGGGCATCGCCACAAGGGCCGGCACCACACATCGTCGACAGAGTCCGTAGGGTTTTCAAAAAGTTTGGGGCTAGCTCTGAGTACGCTATACTCACAGTAGACCTCAAAAACTCCTTTAACCTGTGCAGCAGAACCGCTTTTCTGGACGCCGTCAAACGCCTATTCCCCGAATTGCTGCCAGGGTCTCGTACTGTTATGCAAACGAGCCAGCGTACTTGTGGTCCGGCCCCCATATCATTCGCAGCATGAGAGGAACTCAGCAAGGGGACAACCTCGGTGGACTTCTATTTGACCTTGTCCTGCACCCCGTCATACTTAAGATCCAGGAGCTACTACGATCGGGTAACCAGGAAGACGACAACTTGGGTAACTTGCTGCTCCATCTATGGTACCATGATGATGGGTACACCATCGGGCGCCACGACCAAATCGCCCGCGCGGTCGAAATACTCTCATTCATCGACGCCAACAGCAGGGGACTACACCTAGCCCTGCCCAAATGCAGGGTCTGGTGGCCTACAGCGCCGCCGGCGCCCGTTCAATGCTTAAAATCCGAAGGAGCTGAAGCAAGAATATAGCGGGGATACACGTGTCCTAAACGCCCTCGGTTCCTCGGACTGGACTTACAAATTCTTCACTACTCACGTCCAGTCCCCCGAACCGTTCCTCGAAGCCGTCATAGACATTAACAATACGCAGGTGGCTTTTCAGCTTTTGCGCAATTGCTTCGGGGTATGCAAGATAGGATACCTCCTTCGTGTGGTGCCACCGTCTTGCACGGCGGAGGTCGCCGCTATATTTGACGCCATGATGGAGCGATGTCTCCGGACATTCGCTGGAGGAGTACTGGACTCGGATATATTCCGAGATCTCCAGCTACCGGTGAAACCCCTGGACCCTAAGAAACCCACCCTCGGCTTAGGGTTCACATCGGCGAAAAGCAACGCGGGGCCGCTTTTCTTGCCTCCAGCGCAGCTGCCAACAGGCTGGCCTCCGGAATCTTACTGGCACCTATCACGGATCTTACGACGTACAATGATGCCGTCTGCGCCCACCGATTACGGTCGATCTCCTGCCTGCCCTCTGATAGGGGTAAATCATCGAGAGGAGAGATACTGAGAACCAATTACCCCAAGAAGGAGGTGTGGCAAGCGACAAAAGTGTTACCGTGGTATAGTTGATTGAACAAAAAGGAGTGTATATGGAAGAATGTTGAGAGGGCTACAGGCAAGTATGGAAGGAGCAGGGTCTACCACTGATGCTCTGCGACCAGCCTAGGAAAAATGTTTCTTGGGTCTGGAGTTGACTCTGAACTTCCTACTACTCGGGACTTGACTTGAAGTTTTCTGCCAACTTGCTTGACCTCTCCATGAGGAAGCAGTTTACTCAGTTTATATAGACTTTCGGCTACCCCGTAAGTCCGAAGAAAACTACAGAAGATACCAGGAAATGCATAAAAACACTTTGTGTGGACGATATGCTCTAAACAGAAGATACTTAAGAAACTAACAATCAATGAGGTCCTCTTATTTCCTATTCTCTAAATCAGATCCAAACAACTCTTCCAAAATATCTATGCTGCCCAAGTAGTCCCCACAGATATCTGCGAACGGCTTATAACTATCTATTTCCTCCTGAGAGATATCTAAACTACTAAAGATATCTCCATCCGGTTCCATCGTCGGTACCATTTGTTCCATACATTCCACACTTCCAACACTTCCCATGCCTTCCTGTCCTTCATCCTCCTCGTCCTCGTCCTCGTCCTCATCCTCGTCCTCGTCCTCGACATCCTCCTCATTCTCCTCGTCCTCCTCATCCTCCTTATCCTCCTCGTCCTCCTCTTCCTCCTCATCATTAACCTCGTAGACCAATTCCGGGGCTACCCACTCCTCGCAGGTCTCCCTAGCTCCCCCCTCGACTTCCCGCTCCTGACCATCAGGTACCTCCTCGGCCTCATTCTCGACGAAGAGTTTGCGGACGAACTCGATTATCTCCTTCTTAGTCTGGCGTCACAGGTAGTCGTCTGCGTCCGTCGGGCCATAAGCAGCGAGCGCAAGGCCGTTTAAGGGGCGAGAGGGGCGATTTTTGGTGATGGGGGCGGAGGGGCGAAGTTTGTTCATTTTGGTTGTAAATGATTGTGGATGGAGGATAGAGGGTGGGAGGGGTGGAGTAGTGTGTGCAGGGGTTGGTGGATCAAAAAAAAGTTGGGTGAAATGGGATTAAGTACACCTTAGAGGCGGACTGGAGTCGGTACTGAAAAGTTAAAATCGAAATTACAGTAGCGCATTTGCACGGAATTTCTACATAAGGAGTGAGTTTGATGAAGAAAGGAGATTAAAAAAGACGTAAAACGCTAATTTGGAAGAGAGGATAGAGTATTAAAATATCTAGGGAGGATTGGAGGCAAATATGGAAAGGACTTTTAGCGAAGTCAGGGGCGGGATCGTTGTAAGTTGCTGGACTACACGGGGTGAGGACCATTTTCTATATTACATAAGGGGAGGACCATTTTCTGTATTACACGCCCCTTTTCTCAAGACGAACGTCCCGGCTCGTCATTTTTCTTCTTCTGTTCCCGTTAGTACTCGATATATTATGAATAAAATGTACGGTCATTCAAACGGGTACGGATGCAACTGATTACCAATATGATGTTCCAAAAAGTAAGTTTGCATTACTGGTACCTCACTTTGTAGCATTGCCTCATGTATTGGTTTGATAACATCGAGATTGGGTTGAATACATTCTTCTTCCGTGACTCTTCGGAATCTTCCAAGAGTGAAAAAATATATGTGATATGCAAACTCTTCTGGAAGATGCCGGAGGGATGGATGCCGATAAGAAAAGAAGACACGCATCATCAAGAATGAATCTTCGTAATATAAGTGCGGTCCATGTAGCGCCCGAAGACATAAACAGATGCTTATCATGAAATAAGAAATGAACTGCGCATCGTTCGCGTCCTCGGAGATATTGCGCAACCAAAAAGATAATCATCTTTTACCGGCTGTATGCTGTGCATGGTTCTGAAGGAGAGCTAGAGACGAAGTTGTGGTGGGATGTCCTGATGAATGGCCGCGACCAGTTCCTGACGTACTGGGACCTGCACGAGGTCCTCTCGGGTGACGACCAGAAAATCTTCTAGGCGGTTGTTGTCTCCCGAAGGTCCTCCTAGGGTCATCATCACTGCTTCAGGAGGATCTTCGCCACCCTCAACGTTTCCAATTTGTGGCGAGGTAGCATAAGGTTCCCAAAAGAGATATGGGACTAGTCTAGTCTTTATTCCATATCAGGGGTAAGGCGTAACCTCTCAGTCGCACATCATGGTTGTTTTTGAGAAATACATAAATAGGACGGACAATGTTCAGATACGTTTGCGGCAAGTCTCCGATAGCTACCATTCCATACCTTTCTATAGAGTAATGATATATTACCTCCACAAACTCTGGACCTGCTTCCGTGAACCTTCCGTTTTAGAATAAAAATAAAACTCTTACTAATAGTCGGAAATCTTCTTCAGGTAGCAATGGTCCGTTCAACGTACTAAAACATAAGCATATATTAATGTAGAAATGGATGATTACGTGAAGTTCGTAGTAGTCCCGCGCAATCGTATGATCCATTCCCAGGCCCTTCTTCCTCCCATAGGAATCATTCTATAGTTATAGATGAGTATGCCCCGTGGTTGCGCATAGTCCGGTGTGAGAAGGAATTCTTCAGGCCTCTGATGGTAAGGGACCAGACGATGTGCATGGATGGCCCTCCTTGATCTCTTCCCTGAGCTTGAACAGAGCTTATAATGCGTGGGTATTTCCTCCGTGACGATGCAAGAATTCGAGCACTTCGTTTGAAACGCAGGCCACTTCACAGCCTGCTGCATTTCTTTTCCATGTACTACAAGTACTCTAGAGCCGACTGAAAATGCTTGGAATGGAGGCTCTGCACCCTCATTTCTTGTCTGTGTAAACGCGCGGTGTGATCTATAGCCTTCGTTGGCCAGTAGTTCGACTTCTCTACTCTCCTCGTCGATTGTATCTGTTTCCATGTCTCTCTTTAACATTCTAGGAGCCCTTCCGTACATTAGCTCGAATGGTGAGCGTCCATTTCTTCCTCTTCTTCGACGATAGCCGTATAACACTTTTGGTAAGGCATCTTCCCAATGGATTTCATTTTCCGAGATAGTTTTCGATATTGCTCGTTTGATGGTTCCAGCCATCCTCTCCGCTTTCCCGTTTGACAAAGGAGCGTATGCGAGAACGGTCTTCAGCTGAATCCTTTCCTTCCAAGAAACGAAGCAGTGAAGTTGCAGTAAAACAAAGGGCGTTATCCGAGATGATCCTTTTTAGAAGACCAAACGGTTCAATTATTTCTTTTTCGATGAATCTCAGGACCACCTCAGCATTTGCCTCCTCAACTGCAACTGCTATTGGCCATCCAGTAAGATTTTCCACCCCTATAAGAAAATAGTTGTTTCCGGAAGTGGGTTCCTTGAATGGGCCAGCAAAGTCAATTGAAAAGGTTTCAAAGAGACCGGAACCTGGAAAGCTTAGAGTTGTCTTATAATTTCGTATCGAAGTGAATTTTTGACACTTGTCTCAGCTTTACACGAAATTATAGACGTCCTTATGGATACTGGCCCACCAGAATCTCTCCGTAATGAATTTTTTGGTTGTTTCGAGATACCAATGCCCTAACTCATCATGAAAAGTTCCGAAGATCTTCATTCTTTCTTTCAAAGGGGCCACTAGACTAGGACGGCTTTAGTATGTCGGAAGAGTTTCCCATTCCACAATGTAAAAGCCTTTTAATTCCTGCGTACCCAATTTCTGTGTTCCAGATCAACCTTTCTCATTTCCAGTCCATCAAGGAATTTAATTAGTCCTTGAATATTAGCTTCGTACTCGTTATCGTTCGGCACTTGCACCTTGGCAACTCCGACGATGTCCTCGGAAGCTTTTTCATTCGGACTCATTGGATCCTCAAGCGGGATAGGTAGCTGGCAAGCTGATTATTGCGTCCGGGTCTATACACAATTTCAAACCGATATTCTAAAAAAGTTCCAGCCATCGGGCTAAGCGGTGATGTACATCTTTCTTTTGGAATGCTGTCTTAAGTGCCTGGTGATCAGGTATCAAAACAAATTTCTCGAGTGATAAAAGGTACACGCGAAACTTTTTCAGTGCGAAGACAACAGCCAGAGCTTCTTTCTCGCAGACTGAGTATCTCTTATCCGCATCATTCAGAGTGCGACTCGCGAATTGAACAGGGAGTAGTCTTCCGTTTTCATCTTTTTGGGACAAAACGGCACCGAAAGACCGTTCCGATGCATCTGTTTCCACAACAAATGGTCTCTTGAAATCTGGGTACATGAGCACTGGGGGGACACATAGCTTATCTTTAAGCTCCTAAAATGCAGTTTGCATTTCCTTGTTCCAGTAAAATCTTCCGTTCTTCGTAGTGCTGGCATGTAACGGTGCTGCAGTTTTGGCGAAATCTTTGATAAATCTTCTGTAATATGAGGCCAGTCCCAAGAAGCTTCGAACCTCCGTCTTTGAAGCGGGCCTTGGTGCCGACTTGATTTTTTTCGTTTTCTCTGGATCCACTTTAATTCCCTCTTGATCGACGGTATGATCGAGTAATTGAATAGAAGTTTTCGCAAAGAAGCATTTGCTAACTTACTTTTCAGGCTGTATGCAGATATTCTCTCCACCACTGTCTTGACATGTGGTATGTGCTGATCCAAGGGGTTTGAGAATATTACCACATCATCGATATAAACTCTTGCAAATAGTAGTCCTTTCAGAACCTCGCTCATCATTCTTTGGAATGTAGCTGGTGCATTCATGAGACCAAAAGCATCACTTCGAACCTGAAGGTACCGACTTTTCTGGTAAAAGATGTTTTTTTCCTCACGTTTTTCATCCAATAGAATAAGCCAATAGCCAGTGTAGAGGTTAATTGATGTTAAGTATCTCTTGTCCTTCAAGTCCTCGAGGATTTCTCCATATTTGGAATCGGAAATCGATGAGGTATCATTTTCTGGTTCAGTTGTCGGTAATCGACGCAAAAGCGAAGTTTTAAATTCCTTCTTTGGTGCTACGACAATTGGAAATGACCATGGGGATGAAACTGGCCGAATTATATCATTTTCCAGCATACTTGTAACATTCTCTGAGATAAATTGGTCATATTTTGGCGGTTGACGTCTAGTCCTGTGGTAAACTGGCTGAGTATCGGTAAGTTCAAATGAGTAGGTGACCGGTACACTTGCTTGTCTTAGATCTGAAACAGTCCATGCAATTACTTCGGATGATGTTAGAATGTCGGATGTTTTCTTTGAGACGGTAGCGGGAAGGTGCTGTACTTTTTCTTGAATTTCTGCCATCTGGCGCTGGTCTTCTTCTTGAGCTTCACCCTCCAAATTTTGAAAGACCTCTTCGGGTATGCTTATATCTTCAGATATGGAATTCCGCATATTCTTGTTTTCTTTGGAATGTCAATCTTCTTTCATGATCTGAATTTCGTCCTTTGGTTCGATATTATCGCAAAAAGAAACACATTCAGGTCTCAAACCTACCCTAGAATTACAGTCTTCATCTGTTTCAAACCTAGAAACATAATCATCCCATGCCGTGTTCATTATCCCTCGAGCTTACCCATTTCCACTTCCGAAAGTGTCAGTTGGTTCGTAATCTTCGCTGTCATATCTATAAGTGAAGTCTTCACGGTCCGTTTCTCTTAAATCTTCCGGATGTGTGCTATTGTCGAAATCCAGGGGCATCTTCACGGTTCTGCCGTCAATATTAACTGAAACTATTTGGTTGCCCAAGTCAATGCATTTCCCCAGTCTTTCATGGTAGGGCAGCCAATGATTGCCTCGAAAGGGAGATCAGGCATGACAAGAAAGTCTACTTCAACTTGAGAGTCCCTAAAGAACACGAAAACCTTGTCAAAAGTGCCCACGCATTTTGATAGTGTTCCATCCGCTACATTTGTTCTTCAAGTAGTTGGAATAACTTTGAGACCTAAATCTGTCACCAAAGTTTCTTAAATGAGGTTGGGAACAGCGCCCGAATCGAAAAGAGCTTGGGTTTTCATTACCAACACCTTGACTGGTACCAGCTTAAGACCGTCTTGGTGCTGTCGAGGCCGATTGAAGAAAACACTTTCTTACCCTTCGCGGACTTATTAGACCTGATAAGTTTTATTGAGTTCTTTTCTCGCATCCTCTGCGTCACCTCTCAAACGTTGACCAAAATTTATCCCAGTTGGGGCCGATGCAAGCTCAGCCACCAAATTGTACTTCTTCACATACTCTAGTACGTCCTTCGGGATACTCTTAACTTTCTTACTCTTTTTCGACTTCTTGGCCGGAGGAGACTTCTACTCCTGGAACAACTTGATCAGACCTCTTGGTCGAGGAGGTATAGGTGCTGGGATATGTTCCAGCATTCCATAATCTAGCTTAGGTTTTTTCGATAAAATGTTCCCTTTCCCATCCCTTTTTGTCACATTGACATGACTGATTCCTTCAGCAATAGATACGTTACCGGCATCCGTCAACCTTTGATCCTTTCTGTTTCGTAAGATTTTCATCTCTGGTCCTGACTCGCTCCTCGCATCCGATAAATTTGCCCTTCTGTTGTCTTTAGACCAGCAGTTACTTTCATGATGCCCATATCGTCCGCACTTTCCACGACGAGTGTTTCTATGTGGATTATAAGGACACCTGTTTGCAAAGTGTTCAGGTTTGTGACAGTAGGAGCAGACTTCTGCGGGCTTAGGGGCCCCAGACTGGTTCTTCTTAATGGTAAGAGTAAGGCTTTCCAGCTGCAAGGTTATCATGTCAAGTCGATTATCGAAATCGGGTTTCCAGCCTTTCTTCCAAGTTTTTGACATCGCTCCTGACAGATTCTAATGCCGCTGCACTAATACCGGCCTTTGATAACTCTTTTCAGGATGTACGATAGACATCGATGTACAGGTTTCCCTCGGTACCTCACTCAGTAACTGAAATGTCTCCGAGTTTTTGACAAATTCTACTATAGTACCCTTCAGTTCATGAAAAGTGTGAGGGCCCTTGATGAGAGGAAACCGGAGAGCCGCTTATCCCCCATCACCGCCTTACGCAGCATTCCGTACTTGGCTTGGGCGTTGAACCCAGCCTTTTCATAGAGATCACACAAGTATACCAATAAGCTTAACAGATCGTCGAATTTAAGCCGGGCCTCTACGGCGGTACGAATCATCTCATCTGGTTCTACCTCCTCCGCATATTCTTTCACAAGCCACTACATACCTCACCGAAGATACGCCCATTCCCGTTAAGAGACCACCCGTTGAAACTTGGGCTTATATTTGTGCTTTGCGTCAATATAAAGATAACGAAGATACTTTCGGCCTTCTCTTCATCACTTTTCTTTCTCGGGCATCAAAGCGTTGACATGTGTATAGAGAAACTCCCAACGTCTTCAACCTTGCCCCCTGTGAACGATATACGAGCAGCGTTGAGATCCATGATTACAGAAAAGAAATCCCCCGAAGTAATCCCTAATACTGCTCAACTCGAATACCTCGGGTGCAACCCCCTCCACAAGAGTACCCAATGATAGAGGTGAATCTCAGGAGGAGAGATACTCAGAACCAGTAGCCCAAGAAGGAGGTGCTGCAAGCGACAAAAGTGCTACCGTGGTATAGTTGATTGAATAAAAAGGAGTGTATATGGAAGAAAGTTGAGAGGGCTACAGGCAAGTATGGAAGGAGCAGGGTCTACCACTGATGCTCTGCGACCAGCCTAGGAAAAATGTTTCTTGGGTCTGGAGTTGACTCTGAACTTCCTACTACTCGGGACTTGACTTGAAGTTGTCTGCCAACTTGCTTGACCTCTCCATGAGGAAGCAGTTTACTCAGTTTATATAGACTTTCGGCTACCCCGTAAGTCCGAACAAAACTACAGAAGATACCAGGAAATGCATAAAAACACTTTGTGTGGACGATATACTCTAAACAGAAGATACTTAAGAAACTAACAATCAATGAGGTCCTCTTATTTCCCATTCTCTAAATCAGATCCAAACAACTCTCTAAAATATCCATGCTGCCCAAGCAGTCCCCACAAATATCTGCGAACGGCTTATAACTATCTATTTCCTCCTAGGAGATATCTAAACAAAAAAGATATCTCCATCCGGTTCTAGCGTCGGCACCACTTGTTCCATACTCTCCAGTCCAGGCCCCTCCACTCCAACACTTTCCATGCTATTTTCCTTCATCCACCTCGTCCTCGTCCTCTCATCCTCCTCTTCTTCTCTTCCTCCTCTCCTCCTCTTCCTCCTCTTCTCCTCTTCCTCTCTCCTCCTCTTACTCTTCATCATCCTCCCTGTTATTAACCTCGTAGACCAATTCAGGGGCTATCCACTCCTCGAAGGTCTCCTCAGCTTCCTCCTCGATGTCCCACTCCCGCCCGTTACCTACCTTCTCCGCCTCATCCTCAATAAAAAGGCGACGCACGAATTCGATCACCTTCTTTTTGGTTTGCCGGCGCGGGTATTCATCACGATCTGTAGGTCCGAAAGGGAGTAGGGAATAGAGTTTAGGGGCGGGGATGGCGATTTTTGGAAAGTACTTTCGAGCGGCATAGATTGTTTATTTTGGTAGCCTTTGGGGAATGGGAGGCAACGGAGGGTGTTTTGAGTGTGTGGGGCTAGGGGGTGATGAGTAAAATGATCGGGGACGTTTGAAACTTGGAACAAAGGGGTTTAAAGGCTCCCATGGCATGTTCTATAGATTAGGAATAGGTAAAATAAATCTGCAAGGGATTTTGTAGTGGTGCAATTTTCACGCTTTTTCTCAAAAAAGCGAATTTGGAGGAGGAATAAGCAAAATGGAGAAAAGAACTTGATTTGGGATCGATTCAGAGGGTAGATACAGTATAAAAATATCTAGATAAAATGGAAGTATATTTGGAGAGGACCGCGGTAATGATAAGCAAGTCTCTCGGAGGACGAGGAAGGACCGGAACTATAGGCAATTTTGGACAAGGGGAGGTAGTACAGTAAACTAAAAGTCTGTAGATGACGGCGACAAAAAATCCGTTCCTATCAGCACGCGCCAAACAACTGTCTCTCACGTTTCAGTACTCCCTTTCACGTACCGATCGATATCAACGTTCACCTTTATGGTATATTCAAGCTTCCTTTCTTTCCGCCCCGAGATCATTACTTTGAAACATAGCCCTCCAACTCTTTTTCCCTTACCGAGTCGCTTTTCTCCTCTACTGCATCCAATCTTCCCCTTACCTATCTCTTCCACTCTCGTTCTCGTTCTCTCTCTCTCCATTCTTTGTGCTTTCCATCTCTTGATTTTGTTCTCCTATCACAAACGGAGACAATCATCCCTTTGGGATAAAAGAGAATTCACTCAATTTCTTCAGCGCCACCACGCGAGCAACGAGAGAACCAACCGGAGGGCATCGAACTCCTTCGTGCAGCCTGTTTCTGCATCACTCGCCTTTCTGCGTTACATTCCACAAAGGCTGTATCCTGTCCCAATTTCCGCCTTCTCAAATCCGGTCCATTTCCACCCCCGCTCAAAGAGATAAGTCTGCCTGGCAGTGCGGTCACTTCATTTCATCGCCTCCAAACTTCCAATTTACCCGTCAGTCACTGTTCGCTATCGTTTATCGCTACGTCGCATTTCCTCCCGCTTCTGCTGATTCTCAACGCATTATCTGCGTACCGGGCCATTTTTAAACGAATTTTGACTCAGATTTACCCCTTTACCTTCCATTTCCTCTTACACACCGAAACCAACTCTCTTCATCCTTGCCTCTTTTTCACCCACTACCACTCTCAGCTTCCCTGTGATGGACAAAAACGACTCCTCTTCCCTTAGAGCCGCTGAGGCCGCCAAATATGTCACTATATGGAACCGTCCTGAGCACCGCAAAATCGCTGGCAACGCTGCACCTGTGCGACCTAACCTAGAGAAGTACCTCAAGAAACACCCAGAGTGTCAAGAGTACAAAGGTCAAGACAAAGACCCTAACAGAGCTCCGATTGACCCAGCAACAGAGAGCATGTGCTTCTCAACGAACATGTTCCTATTTGGCATACACTTGAAAATAGGAAAGTCACCGGCAATGCCACCCCACTGCGAAAAAACCTGGAAACTTTTCTTCGCAAACATCCTCATTGCGAAGTCTATAGCAACCAGGAGAAGCTCCCACGTCGAATCATCCAGGCTCCATCTTGGCCTATGGCTGAACCCACTTTCCCGGTCCCTAGCGTGAACGACCGCGGCGTCGCTCCACCTTCCCGCACAGTACCGTCTACAAATGTCACTGGGACCACGAATGCTACACTGGATCAAGCCACGGGCCGCCCATCTTCGCCTAAGCCCGTTTCGAAACCTCGCTACATTGGGGCCTCCGACGGTATGCCCACTTCAACTCCGATGCAGAATCCATTTTACGAATCCGCCCGCACTCGACATGCAGCTCCATTCAACCAACCCTCTGCGCCCTTGCCAATCCCGTCCACCTCATTCCGCTCAAGTGGATTTCAATCGTCCCCACCGATCCTACCTCTCCTCAATCTTCTCCGAGGCCAAGGTCTCCTACCTACCATGACATTGTCTCCTCCTGGTCCAACCACCCGGAGTGGACCCGACCTTATCCTCAGCCCAGCGGTTTCCGGTGTCTCCCAGCAGTTGGACCTTCGCAATGCAGTGCGCTTTTCTCCTCAACCAATTACACCGCATCCGCCCTGGATGATGCGGAGAGCGGTAATGGAATCCCTATTCCTGGATCTTTCATAGGCGATCCATCAGATGCCATCATGGGGGCTTCCTTCGGTGCTTCAGTGGGTGGAACTGCAAATATGGATCTCGCCTACAGCTTAGGAACCACACCGCGATCCATAGACCAAGATCCTGACATAATGCAGTTTTCCCGGAGTAACTTCTTTGCCAGTGGGAAAAGCCCATGCAGTCAAGCCCGCCTTCAGGAAGCTCGGCTCCGCAAAACCCGTCCACCAGCAGTAACTGATGACTGCCTTCCGAGGTGTACTGTTCAAAGTTGCTGATGCTCTGATGATCCACTTCTGTCATTCTTGACTTTTATTCACTTCTGCCTGCAATCACTACGCTAATTTTTACCTTACATGACAAGAGCTGTATATAACTGGGATGAAGATATTTCAGTACTTCAGCAAAGATTTCACCAATGTTGACTGCAAGGGACGATAGCGGTTTCAAAAAGTCTGTTTTGGTCTTAGAAGCTTGGGTATTGATGTCAGTTGCTTGGCGTAGAAGATTTCATGACATTTTTGGGGAGTCATTCTCGATATGTTGTTCCCTATGTCTAGATCTTTCCTTTTTCATGGTCGTTCGTCAGGCCGGTCTTGTACCTTCCTGTGGACTGGCAAGGATGATTCTCAGCTCCCTTCGGTTCGTAACTATTGCCGCAGGCACATCAGTTATGATTACTGAAGTGCTTCTGTAACCGAGGTTGACCAACAATGAATAAAACTGGAGTGTAGAATCCGTCATCGATGGGTCTTTCATTTTCAAAAGCTACTCGCGACTGGACATCCTAGTTGGGCTTCATTCAAGGTTGTAAGAACAGTCTTGTTCTCCGTCACTTGTCAACGGAATTGATGACCTTGACAGTTTTTGAATCCGCAGTCACCAATGCACCCCTTGGGACACGGTCTATCTTTCATACTTGTACACGAAACTTGTGATCCATCGGCAGTCTCAACAAAGCACCCACTTCGACATGTTAGACACGCGCCATTTTCCTCAAAAAATCTGGGGCACACGACGGAGACCAGGTCACAGTATCCATCTCGGTAATGATCACCGAAACTTCATGTGTACGAATAACATCACATCCAGCACTGACCCAATCCACGATCATGCTCTCCGAAAACTTTACGGCCTGGGTGGTGACAACCACCGGGACTGCCAGCTCCCTGGCAACCTGTACTACAACAGCCGAACCCGGGGCGGAAAGAACAGCACCATTCATGGCAACCTCCTTGGCGCCAATAACAACAGCGTCGATATTATCCAACAGTCGATGACAGTTGGCTAAGACGCCATACTTGATCGGAGCTCCAGTAACAGACGAAAGTCGCTTTGCCATCGCACGCCCCCAAAATGCGGGCCAGAATCGATGATGGTCAACTTCTTACCGGTTGTGTTGACAGCCATAAAGGCAGCTTCTGGAACGGTGGAAGAACCAAAGACTGCAAAGGAAGTCCACGAACAATCGCGAACAAGCTGATCGAAATAGGCGGAGACCTTTGCACGAGCACCGAGGACACGGACGGAGATGAAAGAGTCAAGAGTTAAGAGGGCGAGATCGAAGAGGGTGGCATCATCGGTGTGGGATGAGAGGCGAGTTTGAATGGTGTCAAGCATGGAGCGAAGAAGTGGGGAGGAGGGATGTGGATTGGGTATGGTGGACACGAGCTTGGAAATCTGGAGGCGAGGGGAATCGTATTGGGATTGACGAAGTGCGTTGATTTGACGACGAAGAGAGGATTCGATCGAAAGGGCTAGGGCTGTTGAGGATGGAGGTGGGTTGGGGGATGGTTGGAGGACCGGAACTGGCATGGTTGGGGTGGTGGTGGGAATCAGTGGGAGGACTGATGAGATTTGGAGTGATGGGATTTGGAACGGGAGGACGGGTCACGGGATTTGTTTTTGGTGCGCCAGAAAAAGGGAATGGGAAAGGGAAAGGAAATAGGCAAAACAAACACAATAGTAGTCCGTAATGGTGAATGAAAGGTAGTGATTGACGACTTGCAGTAGATGATTACGTCAGTATTGGTGGAATGCGACAACGACGACGGCGGCGGCGGCAGTGAGGAAAAGGTTGCGATGAATAGTTGAGTAGAGGTGTGGCTAAACCGTGGAGGGCGGGGCGGTGAGGTAGTGCGGGCTGACCGCCGGTGTGAGGATTTTGTACAGCGCGAATAGGCACAGGGATTGAGGGCCGGCACTGCGGTTGTACCCTAAGTTTTAACAATATTGTACCACAATATGTCCCCTATTAAGCAGTGCACCAGGTTCGTAAAATTTGTACAGTCAAGTGGCGCACTGTGAGCCGCGGCAAACAGTTGCCGACCTGTGCTCAACCGCGCGACCACAGACTGCATTGCAGTAAAGGACAGTGCAATACTGTACTCCATCGACTGAATTATATCCTAAGGAACTGTACGTACAGTATGAAGCAAATGAGACATAAACCATAGGAAGTGTTGTTTGGCGGTTACCTTTCCTCAACGTTTCACCTGCAATCCAACACCCCATGTCGATCCCCACTTTTGTCGCCTCGCCCCAAAACCTCCGCCCCGCGCGTAGCAAACTCGCGATGCACCACAATTCTCCCTTCTCTCACCCCGAAACCCCTCCGTTCCATGCTCCTACAAACCGCTCTCATGACCGCCGCGCCAAGCGCCGTCTCGGCCTCAACGCCTTCTCTCATCCTTCGCGGAAAGAAAGCACTCGTCGCTGGTATCGCTAATAATCGCTCCATTGCCAGGGGTATCGCTCAACAGCTTCGTGCCGCTGGCGCTGCAATCGGTGTCACTTATCTACCTATTAACGAACGTGTTGAGGGAAAGGTGAGATCCTTGGCTGATCCCTTGGAGCCGTCTCTGTTTGGACCTCATGATGTTAGTAAACCGGAACAGCTTTCCACCCTGTGTTCGAAGATTGAACAGTCCTGGGGTGGGGTCGACATTTTCGTCCATTGTCTCGCAGTTGCCGGCAGGTTCTCCGACACCAATAAGAACTGTTTCGATTTAGCACTTGCGTCTTCGCGTATTCACTCTTGGAAATGACTGGCAAGCTCCGCCCGTTGTCAATGAAGGCGCTTCTGTGATTACTCTCAGTTATATTGGTGCAGAACGTGTTATTAAAACTACAACATCATGGGTGTGGCCAAAACCGCCTTGGAGGCCTCTGTGCGTTATTTTGCAGCGGAGCTTGGTCCGGATGGTGTTCGTGTCAATGCCCTGTCGGCAGGCCCTATCCGTACTTTGACGTCCTCTACCATCGGAGGCATTACAAGCATCGTCAAGGGTGTGGCGCCATTGAGAAGGACCGTCACACAAAGTCGAAGTGGGAAATGGCGCTGCATTTTATTGTCGGCGCTGCGTTGGAAATCACAGGGAGGTTCTTTACGTGGATGCGGGTTATCAGATCATGGGCGCCCCTAAGGATATTTAAAACACCAAGCTGGCTTTCCACCGAGGGGGAAACGTTTTGGTGTTTTACTCTTGGAAGATATATCCGGTCTATCCCATGGTTTTCAAGACAACCGCAATCAACTCAAAAAGGGTATATCGACACAGTAATAATCATATTATTTCAAAAGCATACAATACGGAAGAAATTAAATTTTCTCAGTACCTGTTCAAAAATTCATGTTTCAAAACTCCTGCCGACTCAAATGTAATATCCAGTCACGTTTTATACAAAATAAAATTTTTGGAAGATGGAAAGTACTATTGCAAGGCTCGAATTGCTCCACAGGAAATGAGGAAAAGGAGGAAAATAATTTGAGAACTGATTCGGAATCTTGTTCTCCGATGGCAATTAGAATTCTTATCAATTGCTACAATTTTGAAATGGAATTATCAAAGGTTAATGTCAAGTCTGCATTTTACAATCTGGATCACCATTACGACATGATTTTGTGAGACCTCCTCGGAATGCTCGAAAAAATCCTTTTACTGGTTATTGCTGTCTGCTTTATATGGTTTAATCAACGCGAATGCAAATGGCAAATACACTTGGATAATATATTCTTTGACATCGGATTGAAATCAACCGTTCACATACCCCAATTATTTTTCATGAGTTCCAAAGGATCATTAATTCTGCTTGTGGTTAAATTGGTCGATGATATACTTATTACAGGACCAAGAAAACTAAGAAGCAATTTATCCAAGATCTTGGAAAGTATATAAGCTTGGTACAATCGTACATAGTTCTGGATCTTTTAATTTCAATGAAATTAAAATTATGGCAGCTTGATTACTATAAAATTACTGACTTAGCTGATGAAAAACTAAATGGACCAGAACATCATTTAGTACCAAGAAATCGTCTAAAACAACCTGATGAAGAATGAACTCTTTTGAAAACTTCGCCTTTAATTCGTTAAATGGTTCAATTGTCTATTTGAGTATGGTTGCATCTTCAGTGTCTGCTTTTGCAGCAAGTTATTTACAACTGGAAAGGTCAAATGCATTGGTTCGTGATTTATCTATCCAATCTTCTATGCTTCGGAATTTG